>JAFFZH010009440.1:0-65169 GCA_018420115.1 Euura saliciscinereae | reverse complement strand
ACAATTGAGAGAAACAATTGGGATATAGGTGAGAATATTTGTGTCTTGAACTTTTATTCCACTTGTTTCTGTGCTCTTTTCGTTTTTTGCCAGTGGTTTTCTTCGGTTTTCCAGAAGCTCGAAGAAAGATCGAATAGAACGATGACACATTTCATCGTTATTAATATTGGTTTCTTTTTCTAGCTTCTGTTCAGGTCGGACATTGGTATTCTATTACCTGGACAACGTGGGAATCGTTGGCAGCGGCGCCGGCGAGCAGTCATAGACATCTTCGGAGCCGAGATGGACGATGCTGGAGAGTCGACGATGGAAACTCGAACACTTCACAGAAACAATTGGCATATAGGTGAGAATACTTGTGTCTTCAACTTTTATTCCACTTGTTTCTGTGCTCTTTTCGTTTTTTCAATTATTCAATTATATTTAATTATTTGCTTTCTTGCTTTCTTATAAAAGCTTGAAACAACATTGAATGGAACGCTAACAAATTTCATTACTAAGATTTCTACCTTGTTCCAGGTCGGACATTGGATTCCCTGTACACCCCGGAGCCCTGGCTGGACAACGTGGGAATCTTCGATAGCAGCAACGCCGCAGATAATTCACCCGGCAACTGTCTGGCAAGTAGCGATTTTGTTCAACCTGTAACACTCCTCCTTCCTCTCTCCCCATTCAGATTTTTGCCACATTTCCCCCCTCACACATGTGTTTCGATGTATTTCAGTCAGTCTTTTTCCGCTCGTTTTTTTCGTCTGTTTCAGCCGGCAGAAGTGCCACCCACCCAAAACGACCCGTATGTCGTATTAAACTGCATATGACCCGAACCGGCTGCGTGATGGGCAAGCCCATCACGATTGTGCCAGTGATTCGCGTGTCGAGAATCGTCGGCTCGCTTCGGCTTGCCGTCGGTTTTACGTGTCTGCCCGAACAGGGGGGACATGTAGCGTACTGGGTGAAGAAGAATTCTGTACCCTGGAACTCCGGACGACGTGGGAATCTTGAAAATCAGCTACAGTGAGCAGAGATTCACACCGGCGGAGCGCAGACATTGGACGTCGTCGGGGCTGCAGAGAAGGTCGACGATGGGAACTCGAACAATTCAGAGAAACAATTGGGATGTAGGTGAGAATATTTGTGTCTTCAACTTTTATTCCACTTGTTTCTGTGCTCTTTTGCAAGAATTGTGTATTGCAGGGTACTTTCTCACGATTCGCGTTCTAGTTGCTACGTGGTTCGTCTGGCAAATCTATATCGCAATATCATTACACCAGTGATTGTGTGCGTTATCTCGTTAACGCTCATGATGTTGTACAAGCTGTGCGTGTATCGTAGTACATTTTTTGGAATTCCCAACCCATAAATGAATGGTGTGTACCTACACGTATGTACCCGGAAGTTACACTTCTGGACATGACCAGGTGAGTCTGTATACGGCAAGCTGTTGAAAAACCCCGATTGATTCTGGTCGATAATGATAATGATAATGATAATGATATGTCAGGCTAAACAACAGCGACAACAATGAAACAATGAAAATCCGAAGTTGGTGAAATATAATGGTATCCACCGTAATTCACCATCTGAAAGTTGCGTTATCATCGCGGTAAAGCATTAATTTCATCCACAAATAAACCCCGATGATTATTTCGGGATTTACACCGGATCGACTCGGGCAGCGTATACCGGAAACTGGATGCTGTAGTCAGAGACATTAATCCACTTGGGATTATGAATACATAGTTATTTTTATAACCACGTACTCGTCGCGTAATACCTTCTCGGTACACGCTTAATTAGGGGACTGATATCTCGGTCTCTGATCTCTGGGGAACTGAAACGAAATTCAATCCCGAAGATGCTGGTTATTTTTTTTTTTTTTTTTTTTTTTTGCGATTAATCCATTATACTGAACAAGGAACAAAAATTCAGTGAAAAGTTTGCTTTTGATTTCCTTAAAACCACATCCCACCAAACCATTTTTTTGCTCTAGATCAAACGGTTGAACAAAACGAGTAATTACAACCGCGGCACGTGACCCTGCTCCAAAAGTAGAAATTGTAAATCACAGCGTTAATTTTTTCCACGGACATAGATTGGAGAGGACGGTAAACAAACTCGAAGGGTCCAGCGGTAATCGGGCAATCTATATATATAAAGGAACAAGTGTAATCAACGCCCAGGCCAATCCCCTTGACCTAGAAACTTGAAATTTGAGCAACATGTTCCCTCTGCGACGTAACCACCCACTAAGAAGCGATTTTTCGAAATTCGACCCTTAAAGGGGTGAAAAGGGGTTAAACGTGATTTTTACGGATTCGCCGATATCTCCGCACCTAGATGAGATATCGACTTGGTTTTTGCATCAAAAGTTTCCTCATCCGAATACCTAGAAAGTACTTCGAGCGTTTTTCCAAATTCGGCCTTTAAGGGGTTGAAAAATGGTTGAAGATGATTTTTACAAGGAGTGGAAAAGGGTTAAACGTGATTTCTACGGATCCATCGATATCTCCGCAACGAGATGAGATATCATCTTGGTGTTTGCTTCAAATGGATCCTCATCCAAATACCTAAAAAGTACTTTGAGCAGTTTTCGAAATTCGGCCCCTAAGGGGGTGAAAAGGGGTTAAACGTAATTTTCACGGATTCATCGATATCTCTGCGACCCGATGAGATATCGACTTGGTCTTTACTTCAAGCCGTTAGTCATCCCAATACCTAAAAAGGATTCTAAGCGTTTTCTGGAATTCGATCCCTAAAGGGATGAAAAAAGGGTTGAAACTGATTTTTACGGATTCATCGATATCTCCGCGACCCGATGAGATATCGACTCGGTCTTTGCTTCGAACGGTTTATCATCTCCATACCTGAAAACTACTTCCAGCGATTTTCGAAATATTATAATATTATCCCTATAGGGGTGGAGAGGGGTTTAACATGATTTTCGTGGATTCATCGATATCTCCGCAGCCCGATGAGATATATCGACTTGGTCTTTGCTTCAGACGTTTCCTCATTCAAATACCTAACGAGTACTTCGAGCACATTCCCAAATTCCAATCCCCAGGGCATGAAAACGGGTGGACATGTTTTTGGCTGCTCTATAGGTATATACGAAAAAGAAAATTAAAATATATTTTAAAATAGAAAATTCAATAATTTTGGATTCGAGCTTCGTATCTGACTATACTCCTGCGAAATGTACCGTTTCTGTGTATCCTATATCTCGATCGAAATTCCAGAATATAAAAATAAAAAAGTTGAAAAAAAATGTTTTCCGAAAATTCATGAAAACTAAGTGATACTTGCATTTTAGGCGGTCACCCTTTACGAAACCCACAAAATTTCGACGGTTTTTGTGTATCTCTCACCGTTTTCGAGATACAGTCCGCTCTCTAAGTAGTGCCGGTGATGGGCGGTTAGGGGAGTATTTTTCCTGGAACTGAGGTACCCCCACCACTACCGCGCGTTCGAGTCGTCGGAATTCGTTTCGCTCTCTCTGAGTAGTGCCACTCCGTTTGCCACGCTTTTTCAATGAGCCAGTGTGTGGCACTACTCAGAGAGTCGAATACGAAACTCGAGGTGAGCCGGTAGTGGGGGTCGCGTTCGAGCGAGAAAGCGGGGAAGCGGCATTACTCAGAGCGGCACTACTCAGAGAGCGGACTGTATCTTCTATCTTCTTCTTCTATCTTCTATATATCTATAAAGGAACAAGTGGCATCAACGCCCAGCCCAAAGCCCTTGACCTAGAAACCTGAAATTTGGACAACATGTTCCCTTCCCTTCGTAAACACCCACTAAAAAGCGATTTTTCGGAATTCGCCCCAGAAGGAAAATAAAAGGGGTAAAACATGTTTTCGCGGATTCATGGATATCTCCTCGGCCCGATGAGATATTGACTTCGTTTTGGCTTCAAATTATTGCTCATTCAAATACCTAGAAAGTATAGTTGAAGCGTTTTTTGAAATTCGACTCCTAAGGGAATTCCAAGGTGTAAAACCAATTTTTGAGGCGCGTAGCGCCGAACAGCGAGGCACGAAGTGCCGAGTGCTGGAGGCGCGAAGCGCCGACCGGGGTGGGTGCGCGAAGCGCGCAGGGGCGGAGCCCCTAGTATCGTAATATAATAGGTGTAATTTTCCGGGTGCGATTGGCCGCGGGCTCGCTACACGTTCTTCGCTACACGACGTGAGGCTCGTCTCACCGTTTCGCAGCTATCAACTTCTGACTATTATGCTACAGATCGTGTAACACAAACATGCCCCGATCTACGTGTGTGTAATTGGTCATCGTTCGGACACATACCAGACAGAATTCGAAGCCCCATTCACAACATCTAACCAGCTCCTACATTGACTTGACGAATTTATCCCTGATCGCGGTGATCGGGTTAATGCCTCCATAATCACTGTATGATCCATTTTACCATCATCGATTCCTATTTTCGTGTGACAGTCATGTATCCACACCACGAGAGGAAACCCCGAACTTGTATTCCTGGTAACAACATGAATTGTTTCCCATCTGTACTAGCTGAATTTAGTTTTCCTTGTGAAGTGGTCTCGCGTACATGCCCACCGGGTGAATGCCGACGCGTGGGCAGTGTGTCGCCTGAAAAATGTCGGTGCAAACACCGGGTCTAGGTGTGTCTGGCGTCTTAATTCCAGCGGACATGAGCCAGTAATGGGCTCCATACATCATCTCGAAGAATCAGTTCAGCAGGACGAGACCACGAAATTTAACGGCTGAAAACTTGCAGAACCATTCGCAGGCCGTTTTTAATTGAATCCGGCTTTCACTGGTCGCTGAGAAACGAGACTTGACCTCTCGAAGGGGAAGTCATCACGCCCTGTGCGCACCAGGTATTTTATGCTCAGGGTGACCGGACGCTGTTTGTCCTTTGACCCTGATAAGCGACGTTGCGCATTCCCAAGTGGTCTGATACCAACTTCACATATTTTTTCTGTACCGGCGTGAGGAGCACCGGGCACATTGAATGATCTCGAGATTGACTTGCTACAGTTTGAAATAGGTATGCTGTTTATCTGATTTATCATTAAAATATACCAGCGGCTACTCGGACATGACGACAACAACGACGCGAATAATAATAACTCGATTAACAAGGAATAATAATCGCGGAGTGTACAGAATGAAGAAAAAAGAAAATGAAAAAAATTTGTTCCACGGCTCCCGGATACGGACTCCTTGACTACGATGCATGGTCTCCATCCAGTCGACATTGCTGTTACATATTAATTGGAGTGGGGTATGGTAAAACTCTAACTCTAACGAGACACAAACGCTCCATGTCCATACCGCCTTCAGTCAATCTTCATGAACTGACGAACAAGAATTTGTTCATCAGGGATGAGATTGGAGCCACCGTCGATAACAGGAAGACGAAAACGTGAGACAATATCACATGATCTGTGAATTCCTTCTGCTGTCAGTCTGCAGCTGTTACAGCATCTCATAGAATGTGCAATACGTCGCAATAGACGATATACAGCATGATTACAAGATGTAGGAATTTGCTTTCGTACGGATACATCGTGTTTCTCATTATGGTTACCGCTGATTGTTTCACATTGTTTTATTGCCCCGTCTGCCCATCAGTCGTAGTAAAAGAGTTGGTCTACGTCGGTATGCTTTTTACTACCCTCTCAATCTTCTTCTTGATCTAGGTTACAGTCGGCGTTAGGCTACATCTGTTCACAAAGTTTTATGACCCATATCTGCGCGTTCACTTTCACTCTTTCAGCTTTATATTAACATTTTTTTGTCCGCGAATTGTCTGCACCAGACGACGCAATTGATCCCCATCTATCTGATTGAATTCGTATCGAGAATTAATAAATAGCTATATGGAATATTGGAAGTCAGGAGAATGGGGAAACGTCGATGAGAATCTGAGAGACAGGGGTAAAAAAATAATTCCTGAGTATAACTCGACAAAATACCAATCGACCAGGTGTGTCTCGACGATAAATAAATACGTTACCCATTCGGAACTGTACGGTTCCAGTCAGCCCCAGGCCTTTCGAGACCTTGTCTTAGGAGAGGTGAGTGTGGGTGGACCTGGTCGCTTATCAAACTACGTACACCCACACACCTCGAATTCCTTCAGGAAGCGATCGAAATTACTTCAGGCGATCGGTACCGAGGGCTGATAGAGAACGCTTCATCTCGAGAACCAACCCCGAGTCAGTTGCGAAATAGGTGCTCATTGCACGTGAGCGAGATCTACTTAATCCTCGTCTCAAGTTGGTTAACGAGTGTGTATGATATAAAAATGATATTTTCGCAACGCTCCGCGGTGCTTGACGTTAGACGTATTCTCTATTCCACCTCAACTGGCTACCCCGACCTCCGAATGACTCTGTTTAGTACCTTGGCTTCGCGAACCTGCGACAAGGAACCCGTTCGAGATCTAATCTCGACAATGCTATGCAGCAATGTGTGTATAGTCAAGGTATAACCAGACGTACGCCTTTCGTACGTGCTTTTCTAGTAAATAATTAGTCACGGGCCTGTTACAAATAGGCCGTTGGCAAAGGCGATCGGTTACGCCAACGCGCGATAATCAAATCGATCGGTATAGTAAATACTGAAAATTATGCGGCGAATTTGCCCGGCCTTTTATCCACAGGAACAAAATTAGCGCGTCACGGTCTTTTCGGGCCCCCGAAACTGCCAACGAGGAAACCGATATTTCAATCAATAATTATTTCCCGATCGAGATAACGCCGACGAAATTAATAGGAAAAAGTCAATATACCTGTTTAATTTCTTCTACTTGTCATTGATCGAGTTATCGGAATAATCGATCTGCCGATTCGTATACCTAATCCAGCGACGATCACATAAATTATCTTTCGATCCGGGTCTGAGCCCGAGCTCCGGAAATAACCCTACGTCCGAAATTCAGTTATACGGATTGATTTGCCTGTGCCCAGAAATACCCGCTGCCATGCCATTATCAAGAGTCGAGCACAAAGGAGGTTTGCCTCAACCGCAAAGCCTGGTGTTTTTAGGATCAAGGATCAAGGACTGTATATAGATCACCAATGGCGATACGAGGTTCGCCGTTTTTAACCGACCCCAATGGACCAGGATTATTTTTACTCAACGCGATGTGGTTACACCGTTGCAACATTCAACTGCAGGTATTTTCGAGACGTGCTGATTTTTTGTCATTTTTATGGTTGAATTAAATTAAATTGTTGGATCGTAGAGCTGCAATGGTACCGCATGACTCTGATCTACGCTCTCTGAATGAGTAATGGATTAATTCAAAGAAGCAGAGGCGCTTTCCCATGCACAAGTGCAGGCATTGAAGTCACCGGTTGCGAACGTAACGGATCGAATTACCGCGAGGTGGTTTGGAGCTGAAATAAGGAAGGCTGATAAAATGATCGAGACAACGGGTCGAGTACTGAGCATTTAACCCATTTGTGAGTCATGAAGTAAAAGTGTATCATACATAGTCGTTTCCTACACGTACAGATACAGGCACGGGTTCTGATCTTGTTACATCGCCGCGGAAAGTTTGTCCATTCAAGTGTAAGTAGTATATCGTTTATATACGTGCATGCGAAGGTCTACGATCGTTTGTTCTCTCGTTCATTGTGCCGGCGCGCGACGCCTGGACGCCTGCACATTAAAACACGAGGCCAAGAAGGCGATACGCGTACACAATATCTCACCTTCGCGAATAGAATTCAATATTTTTCCCTTTCCCTTGGGGCCCCGTCGTTCGTGTGCGTCGTTGAAAATTTTTCAGCGTACCAAAACATGTCATCAGAAACTGGATCCTGAACCCGAAATTATTGTTAGGGTTTTATTCGTCCGTCGACCCATGGTACTGGACCAGGAAGCTGATCGACCACGGCCGGTTTGGCATTGAGAGATTAAAACCGGAGCACAAATCCGAAAAATTATATCAGCCTATTGATTTCTCGGCTGTCATCGCTCGATGCTGTTTTATATAGCTCGATTTCCGCTGTTATCTATCCTCTCGGATCTGTTTTAATGATCGAGTAATCATGACGGGTGATTGGCCGCCTGTGTGGGAGCAATATCAGTATCACACGAGTGCGCCATGCGGACAGCTACTTCAAATTACTGACTCCAGATTTTTGGTACTTGGCGGCGGCCTTTGAACGACGCGTCACATCCGCGTTTCCTTGAGATTTTTCACTCAGAGAGCTCGATGCCTGTACATATGTCGCGGTATCGACGACATGTGATTAAAATTATGCAGAAATTTATTGTTTTTCACTTCTCTTAAATAATTTATTATATTCTGTGCGGCCGGAATACCTTCTCCTCTTGCACCTTAAAATACTCCTTCGAAAGTGTACGTCACTGATCTATTTTTAGAATTAATTTCTCATTTTTAGTATCGACAATATCACTTCCATGGAGCCTATGAATTACGTCACAGAAGAACAAACTTGAATGAATTTTTTTTTTTTTTTACAGGTAACTTTGAATAGGAAAATCAATTTTATTACAGTTGTAGCAAATCTTTGATTTGAAAACAGGAAACAGCTGAATGAAGAAGAAGCTTTGTTCCTTCTTCTGTTCGGCGTGATGGGACCTAATATTTGTCAAGTATATCTCTTCCAGTGTCCAAAACAATGATTAATTGTAATTTGAAGTCACACATCGGACAAATTTATCTGCGACACTGAAATTTATCTTGGATATTGAAGAAGTACAATGTGTAGATGATGACAGAAATATCTATTTCTCTCAGTCGTTTATTTGCATTTGAATGACGTGTGGACAAATTTACATACTGAAGCAAATACAGTTTTTTGTTTCTTTTTTTTTTCCTCTATGTTTGTTTCAAATAATATTCATTTCATAGAGTGGATGGTTCGGCTGTGAGTGAGGGTAAGGATAACGACGATATATATCTTCTCTTTCATATATTATCTCACCTATTCACTTCTCTCTAACCTCGGCTGTTGCGTTGCATTCTTTATTTTCAATACTCTTTTATGCCACAGCTGTTTGTCAATATACCTTTCATTCCTTCATATTCCATCATACAACCCTGTACAGACAGTCTCATTCCCAGTATCTCAAATGGGATTTTGCAAGGCGTCAAAGATTAGCAGACGAGTGATCGAAACATGGATCTTCGTGTATTTCGATATGCTGTTAGATTAATGTTACAGTTCGACCTCGAACGATCGTTCATACTGTCTTAGGATCTTCATTCCATCAATCCTTTCTAACTCACGTACCCGCATATCATTCAAAAGGCCCAGTTTCAAGTCATCATCCCATCGATTCCCCGAACCGATGTCGAAACAGGACGAAAACGTCTCTTTTGCGCGGACGTCTGAAGAAGGATCAGTCCACACGCAGATTTCTAGCATATCGCAAGCTCAATGTCCTCCGGCAGCCTCCATCGAGTCGATAGTGGTACCGATGAATTTAAATGAAAGGCAGATAGGTGCGGATCGAAGAGTTCATGAAGCAATGAGAATGGGAAAGAGATTATAAATCTTAATGGTTTATATGTTTTTCCATTGGCTTATTTTTCAGCAGCTATGACGATGAAAACTGTGAGGTCTAAAAACAAGGAAGTGGATGCTATGTCGAAACCTATATACCTACGAAGAAACGTGACGAACGACACGCATGACGGTGATAATAATTACGTTCCGATACAGTGGGGCGATTAGTCTTGATTTTATATCGACGGTGGCGGGAATTGCTCTTGGCGTGACAGCCGGGGCCCCCTTCCCCCCGTCCGCGAACTCGCCCGCGAGCCAGAGAACGTCACACTCCTCTCCATACTCCATAGTGGCCCGATCGCGTTCGCAGACTCCGACTAAACGCGTCTTATCCCCGTTGAAAGGCTCGAAGTCTCTCAGTTGATGTTCGCCCGTTGAACATTGCGCGTCGTGTGTAGAAAATATTCAACCAATTGATCACGTGGCTTGACAAGCGTTGGATCATCGAGTTGCGCGATTTGAGTAGCGGCAGTCAAACCAAGAGAGCATATATCGGAACGACGAAAGCAGAAGTCGAAAGCTAAGTTTGTTGAAAAGTGAAAGTTTTGCAAATTAACGAATTCAGTTCCTGTGCGCCGCTTCATAGTAGACGTATAAACTCCGACTGCCTACCTACTTATGTGTTAGGCGGCCAATGTGGGCCACCGGATGACAGTATATCGGTAGAGAGCGAATTAACCCGTTGATTGATCGTGTGTTCTATACCCACCTCGAAATATCCACATTTACGCTACTAAATAAGCCGGAAATTTCTCTATCGCTACGTCAAAGGTGAGTAATTGTAATGAATGCACATATTATTCACGAACTGAAACTTCGGACCGGCGCTCCATCCTCGAGACCGCTTTCCACCACTCGTCTTCCCCGAAACTCCGCTCGTTAATTATCTCGCTTCCGTTATCCATTAAGTTTTCATTTATCATATCGAAAATCGGTCCAGAACCCGCAGCTTCAGTCGGACGTCCTTGTGGCCGCCTTTACACGCGGTTTATCGCACTTTCTACGCCGACCCGCGGGCCTGCACGCTTCAACGAAAGTGAATGAGCGCGGGACCCGCGAAGACGCAATGCGACACACATATCATTCGAGACTAGGATTATCATCGATGCCGTCCTCGTTACGACGCAAATGCAGTTCGCATAACAATCAAATTTCATCCTGTATCAGAAAGTATCATTTCATATTTCAGACCCCCGCTCATTCATTCGGCATTTCGAAGCAAACGAGAAAGAAAGTTTCCACTGTACCCAAG
This sequence comes from Euura saliciscinereae, assembly GCA_018420115.1. NCBI lineage: Eukaryota > Metazoa > Arthropoda > Insecta > Hymenoptera > Tenthredinidae > Euura > Euura saliciscinereae. The sequence goes on along the minus strand of JAFFZH010009440.1, from coordinate 54,387 downwards.
AGATGCTGTGTCTTCAGACAGCAAAGTGTTCCGGTCTCATCAAAACAGACATTTCTTTCGTTTTCAGGGTGAACAACGACAGAGCAAAAAGGGAGCAAAAAGTCCGAGTGGTCAGAGAGTGTCATGACGTCGCATCGAGACCAGGGCGCAATGGACCCCTGCGTAGGATCAGATTGACAAAACCGGAAATAAACTATCCGTAATCGTATCAGCCATGAGATCGAAGAAAGAGTTGAAAAATTTGATAAAATTTCACAAAAACTGTAGTCGTCACGTGACAGCTGAGTGAACGGTATCACCACTGTGGACACCTGGGGTGCCGCGATGGTCTGAGACCACTGTGATTCTTCGAAAAACCAATATTCGAGCCAGGTTTGAAAAAAGTCGAGTATCAAGGATCTGAACCTCGTCGAGAGGACGTAGCCTGATTTATAATCCCGAATAAACCTGTTCGATAACGAACAGTAGAGTAAAAAAGTTCATCGACCACGTGCTAGCACGTGAAATCTCTAGTCCCAAGCGGTAACCATGGCCTTGGTCAACTTTACGCTACCCTACCAGACCGCGACGCCGTCGCCATTCCAGCTTCCCGGTGCTCCGGGGCACTCGACGGTGAACAATCTTCGCTACAACGCGGTCCCACCACCACCCCCACCGGCACCGAGCTACAACGACGATCCGTACCGGAATTTGCCCTATCAGATTCCACCCTCGGAGTACCAGCAGCATACCGCCAGTCTCACCACCCAGCAGCATCAAACCAATTATCCCAGGGTTACGCAGGACACGCGGTACGCCAATTACAATCAAGACTTCCGGAGGACCCAGCCGAGGCAGTCTCAGCAGATGAGGCCCCCGCCGTCTCCTCCACCACCGATAAACGTCTTGCCGGAAGTACCCCAACAACAACAACAGCAGCAGCAGTCCGAGCAAACTCAGGCGCCTGACAATTATCCCGAAAGACCAAACGGGTGAGTTGATGCAACTGATGTAATTTGTGTGGCAATTTCTTTTCTTTTTCTCTCTTGCGTAACGTTATCGTAGCCTTTTGAGGGAGCTTTACGCGACTGTAACATCAGTTGTGTGTCGCTTTGTGGGCTCCGGAGAAATTTTTAAGACTTATCTCAGCGTACCTGAGGTATGCAATAATGTGCTTATGAATTATTCATGGACAGCAAATATTGGTGTACGAAACAGGGGAATATGCATGACGCTGAATTGCCGATGCGTTTTTACCGCGTTCGTATGAATAAACGTCAAGGTGTGGGTCCTCTTTCTCTCCAGGTACACGCGAGTTAACAGCGAGGCCTACACCGGTCCTGGCGCCAAAACTTCCGTCCACGCTGTTCTCGACTACGACGACGACTTCGACGACTATTACGACGACGAGGAACAGGATCTACCGAGCAACACGCACGTCACTCCGATTCAGGGGCCGATATTCTTGAAAAACGGATCCGTACCCGTCGTCCCCCTCTACTCCTACCCCCAACTGAACAACGGCACCTTCGTCCAGATTCCGGTAGGTACCAATCACGCGAGTCCCAAGGCTCAAGATGAGAACTGGTATGATTTTTCTCGAAACAAAGGCTCTACAACGACACGATTAATTCCCGAGGCATGGCGAAACAGTCCACGGACTCGGGCATGCGTGAAAAAACGACCGGGCTAGTCCCTCAATAAACGCGACACTTTCTCGCCACGCGTGGAATTATTACCTTGCCTATATCTACACACCTGCGAAGCACGACTCGCGGAGATGGTCAATATCAGAGGTGGGGTGGGGTGGGGGCTCCGTTCGAGCACGGTGGCATTGAGACGCTAACCCTTGGCCCCACCTCGTATTACCTATCGAGGTAACAAATATCGGTGACTTACTTCGGATGGGCCTTGATGGCCCCGGCTCACTGGCCCGGTGAGAGCCTGGGAAAGTAAAGTTCAACTTACCTCCACACGTCTCCACGTGTGCCTGTGTTATACGTTCGTATTGACGTAAAACTGCTTTTCTCCCACTCGTTTGATTCTCCTTATGATATAAGTGCGCCGACGCTCCCAACTGGATCACATTTAGAAGACGAGGTTTGAAGAACCTCTGACCCCGTGCCAAAGGTCGGTGATCGGATTGATGAAGCGATAGAAATATCAAACGAGGTTTGCTCTTCTAGTTTCGTAAGGTTTGAAACCACATCGCGCCACTTATTGGCGGACTATAATTTCTGGGAATTCCCTAAGATACACATCTTCGAGCAACAACCCACCTGCAGTACAGCGAGAGATACGACGTTAATAACCGGGTTAAGAGACGCGTACTTACCACCTAATGACCTTTCCGTACCTTATTCCGAGCCGCTAATCATCGAGAACATATCGAGAAAGTGAAACCGGGCGATCTCGCTGCTCGGTTAAAGTGAGTAATCAGAGATATTTTGAGACATGATTCCTTTGTCCTCGGGGCGCGGTGACCGAGGGGCTCGAAAAATCACCGACGGTCGCGTGTCGGGAAATGTTTTTGGATTAACATTTGCCGTGACATATATCGTCTTCCTAGGTACCAATTTAATGGGCAATGCCTCCGAGGTATGAATCAACCGAAGGTTACGTCGTCCGGGAGGTATAAACGATTCTGAATCGAAACAGAAGCCAACCGCGGTGACTTTCAATGATGCCGCGAAATAAACGAAGAATGATCGGATAATGATAAGTCGGTATTGTGATTAATAAAAAGTGCACGTCGACCTTCTCCTGATCGCGAACAAAAGAGATGTTTTCCTCGGTGTTTGTGTCCTCTGATCGGAAACCAACGAGAATCTCCTTTCACTCGACGATCAGCATGGTCATGCGGATCTTTTAAAAATGTGAAAACACAATTCGTCCATTTAAGCTGGGGGGTATTCGCAATGCATTTAACCTCGTAAAGGTACCGTCCTGGTTACTCGCTAATTGTCACGGTTGAACGAGTCCCAGAGTACCAGCTGACGAGCCTAAATCGGCGCTTTACGTTGTTCAGTAAACCTTTCGTAGCCAGTCATTCAATCATTCGCGAATAATCGAGCTCCTGGCATATCGTAAATTCGGATGATTATTCGACTTTACCGACGATAAAAGAAACGGCAATACGGTTAAATTTATCTCAGGAAATACTACTTGTCGTTAACCTTGTGATTTTTTTTTTGCGATTTTATGAGATTACTGCGTTATTATAACAACGTGCTCGATAAAAATATCTTTAAGGTTCTCGGGAAAAAGCTCAATTTTCACACACTTGTTTTAACATGCTTTCGTCATTAACATTAACAACCTCGACTACAGTCCGATGATTATGGGTTCGAAGATAAACCTTTGTAATGCATGGCTTTTGCTTACGATACAAAGGATTATGTTTGCTCGGTCGTTAGTTTTGCGTTCTCAATTTTTCAGGCTATAAGGTAGCTGCGTAAAATTGACCATAAACGCCATAGCGTTGATATTTAAGTGCCCATTTCGGAATTATTGTGGCTTAAGCAAACACCTGGACCCTAGACCTAGGATCGTTTAATACTTATTCGAGAGAACTGCGTAAATCGCGGATATTCAAACGACGGAATATTTCGTAACCGAGGATATACGAGCGCATTTCTGTGGTTGTTGTACTACCTGAACTCCTTTCACCACTGTGCAAAAACAATCGCGTGTTATTGCTTGAAAGAAGAAAAAAAAATTGGGAAAACGTATCTCGTTTCAAACGTGAAGAAAATTGGCAAGTTGCGCTCGAAGGGTTCGCGAGTATCTATACATTTATGAGTAACGACACAGTCGGAAGAATGTCCCGCGGCTGTAATGAGTCTTGCGCGATTATTCGAGCTCCTGCAGATCGTGTTTGCCCCCTGTATTTGGTATTAAAATTTAGGTCACCACCGGCGACAGAGTCGACTGGAAAGTTCCTTCAGAATTTGGTCATTCAAAACACACGCGTTTTCGCGTAACTCGATCATTTCACAAAGTACAACTCCTATATGATATTCATGGCATGATCTCCGACATTTATAAGTATACAAAAAAAAAACCTGTCGTAAGCATGATGTGCCTGAATTCGTTTGTCAAGTATTAAAACAAAAAAATGAAACGGAGTGTTACAGAAGAGTCGTGCGTCTACAATGACGACGCATAACTCTCGTCCAATGTATTCATCGAGCGTTCTTAAACCGTCATGATAGAAGAATTTAGTCACATTTGTTCACGCGGGTAAAACATCGGTTCGAAATGTCATCGCCCGAGGACCATCGACTAACCTGATCCCAGATTTAGAGTAGAACACAACAAAACGCTGGCCCCGGGGTACCTACACCTTACCTATACCTAAGACTCAAAAAGGAGGCTGACGTGCGACTCGATCATAGACTCACGGAACACCGCATCCCACAGTTATGAATGAATCTACGCAAGCCGTGTCATGTCTTCAGGTTTCTCATACGGAATCATTAATAACGATGTGATTTAGTTTTCGACACGTTTTTACGTACGTCTTTGACGTTGGCGGGTCGAAATTCCAGTGATTGCGCAAGGTTGACAGACTCCGTATACTCTCGATTCCGTAAACCGTACACGAACAGCCGGAGTTCGCGATCGGGTTGCAAATATGATTATGCGGAGAGCTCGATTTGAACGGAGTCACTACAACCTGGATCCGACTTTGTTCAGAATCGTTGAACGCCTCGGTTGACCGAACAAAAATAATTGTAAATTTCCGTGTGGAGACAACCCGCGCTGTAACGCTCACTACGTGCAAAACGATTGCAAATACTGTCCTTGATGCTATTCAAATATCGCGTTTAATATTCGCGGAAGTTGAGGCGGAGAACCAGATCTCGATAACTCGGTATCGCCCACGCGATCCCACCAACTCCGAACACGCAATGATAACAGAATTCCAAAATTGACCCCAGGATAAGTTTCTCGTCGGAATTCGTAGCAGTTTAAAGATAGATTCCTTTTTTTTTTGTCGCGGACGATGAACCGATCTTCATCTCGTTCCTTTTCATTCATGTTCGTCACGCCTCGACCGGAAGTGCGACTTCCAATTGGCAATTTCGAAGCGCCGATCCTCCCACGCGGTGCAGCGGCTTGTACTGGCGCCTACGCCTGAAAATCTGCAGACAGTCTTGTGTAGATGTAACGACGCGAGACTCCTGACGATGATTCATTACTCGGTTGGGAAACCACGTACAGGATATCACGGTTGTTGACGAGCCTCCTCAAAACTTGCGGACCTGGGGTTAACCATGTAGTCAATAAAACCGGAAGTAGCTGTTCATCGCGTTGAATAATAGTTCAGGTCATAACTAGCAGTACATTTTTGGGGGGAGAAATTGGTGGACAATCGCATCAGCCAATACCTTAACGAGACAAAAATACCTGGTTAATGGGTAGAAATAACTAGCAAGCCCATGTTACACACTGCAGCACAACAGCAGTGGGTCTGTGTCACAGACAGTCGAAGGCATAGTTTCTGTCGGGTACCGCAGTGTTGGTTCGCCATAGTTGGGAACATCGACGATACCAGATATTGATGAACAAAATTTTAATTCCATCGACGGAATTCAATTCAGTTAGTGGTTTATGGTCTGTATAAAATAACGGAGCGTTTTCTTCGATTGAAGCAAATTTAGATCGAGGGAAGAAAAAATAACCAAATACCGCGGATAGAAGTGAAGTGCGTGACATAACTGAACGGAGATAAGCACATTTTTTAATACAATTTTTTTATTGTGTTTAAATTTGGACTGCGGAGATTAGTGAAATTGATTTTAGAACATGTTACACCGGCTGTACTGCGGGTATAAACGTACCAAGTGTAACCATGGTGCCATGAGCATTCCTTGAAACCATTAACAACGTTTAATAGCCGCAAGGAAAACACCGAATGCACCGCAATAATGAACGTGAATATATTGCAGGTATTTATGAATTATTTGGTTGAGAAACATACACACTTCCTTCGTCAGTTGGCCAAAAATGTAGAAAATTTCAACAGCCAATTTGCATAGAGGAATGAATAATTTAGTCTCATATGCGAATTATAAAGTCAGTCAACATTTCGATACTGACAAGTGGTAGGATACGATTCGAACAGACAGCGAATAGACCCGTCACCAAACCCGGTTTGTCTTATCGTTTGGCGGACGGGTCAAGAGACTCTAGAATTAAATTCGTACTCATCCTCTTCCAACTCAAATATGTACTGTCTAAGCGTAAAATAAATACACGGTTACGTTTACTCTCCGAAAATTCATGCCAAGATGAATAGCTCGATATTAATTTGATATTATCTGTGAACAGATCCTCTGGACGGCATTGTCCGTGGCCCTGGGGGTTGAACTTCGGGGTGACTTGGTCCGAGGATCCCCTTGCATCAAAAGATATCATCAGCTCTTCTGTCCAACAGCTGGAAACACGTATCCCATGTAAGTTTTCTATCGTATCAACTCTTCCAGCTAGCTTGAATAAAAAACCCGGAGGCTTCTGAATCCGCGAACCATTAGTTCTTTTCTGACGCCTCATTTGCTGAACAGAAACGAACCAGACTGGTCCTCGAAAAACCGTTAGATGCAATGTGGATTCACAAGTTTTGACCTTGGGCCGACACCATTAGATCAAAAACAGTGACTGAGTTCTAAGGCTGAATTCACTTCTCGCATAAATGTAAGCAAGACCATAAATACGATACGGTGATCGCAATCGTGGAAATGACGATGTTCGATTCTCGCTTCAGCTCGGCGTCTGATAAGTAAATGTTGCAATGATTCATCGGATACCTTGATTCGCACTTGGAAATACCAGTCGGTAGTTGAACACATGCGAGAACAGAAAACATGACAATCGATTGATCTATCGCCTGTTGTCTTACCGGTCTGATAAAGAATAATGCCTCGCCTATTCCACAGCAAAACCAGTTGGATAATATCGGACAGCGTCTAGACTATCGTTGTGCAATTCGTTTTAGTAACAATACGTGACCAACGTGTGTTTCCAGTGATCGGATAGAGCGTTTCATTGACGAGAATAAAGCCTTAATGAAACGAATGTACGGGGATTTTGAGATGAGCACAGAGTACGGACCGCCCACCAGAGAACCTGCTGCTCATCGTAGAAAAAGAGCATCTTCGAAGCACGACGTACCGGACGGAGGACCCAAGCCGGAAGACGATGCCGAAGGCAACGCTGACGGCGGTTCCTATTTTGCCAAGATGAGAAATTCGAGACAATCATTCGGCAGTAATCAGAACAACGAGAGCGGAAGGTGTGTTTGTTTTACTCGATGGAAAACTGGCTACTCTCGAGAGTTGCCACTTTTCGTCACTCGTGGCGCTACGTGTTCCACTGCACGCAGGCCAAAGAGATATATGTATATTACTTTATTCAACAGGGTTGATGCTTGCGAGTCGAAGATTGAGATCGTGACACCGTACTGGGCCAGCAACAGCGCTGGTAAGGTTCGAGCGATCGTGAACACTCAGCACTTCGAACAAGCTATTCACCAGGAAGTTTGCTCGTGAGTAATTTGACGAATGTGAACGAGGTTCTAGGACTCGCGTGATTACAATGTTTCTTGTTATTAAAAACGCAGTAAAACCCGGACAAAGAGGTGCACCAACGACTGTGGCTGCGAACAGAAGTACAAGTGGCATCGACTCCTCGCTTACGATCCTGACAATGACTGCAAGGGTATATTCATGGACTGGTTCCTATTCCCTTCGTGCTGTGTCTGCAGATGCGATCCCCTCACTAAATTCCCACCGACAAACACTCGGAATTAGTTAGTCCGATTGTAAAGAAATATTAATTCAGACTCGAGTCGGCGTCTCGTAAGAGTCGGTAAGCGCCTTCTCTGGCGAGGGTTTGTTTGGCTCTTTTCTCAACTGTTTGACGAGTGACTAAACCTCGATAACGACGTAAGTAAATTATAATAGAATATAATTGATAAGATTAATTTGATCGTATTCCTAATAGAATAAAAAGAATTCGCAGCACGATAACTTTCTTCTAGTTTGTCTTGGAATCTATTTATCTTTTTTTTTATATATATACATAGTCTCGAAACGTGGTTCCATATTTATTATTAGCTAACGAAGAATCTATTAAGTGACAATACAACAACAACAAAAAAACACGGTGGTAGTCGATAAATATGGAACAGCCTAGATAGCCAAATGAAATTTAACATTGTGTATTTTATGCATATATATACATACATATATTTTGTAAGCCATATTTTTTTTTCTTATTATAAATGTGTGATTAGAGTAGATAACTTTTTTTTACACGTAACACCATTTCATTGTTAGATTATAGTTGTAAAATCTATACCATATATTGTTAATTAGTATAGCTACGTCTAAGACATCATTTTACCATTCGAAGGCATATCCATGTTCTCAACGAAATCTCAATATCAGTAATTGATTAACAATCATTATACTTTTGTAGATTCGAATAAACTATTAAGTTCATGAAAAAAAAATCAGAATATCTCATACGCTTTCCACATATAAAAATTTGGGTATCTGCTGCAGGATGCAGATAATGCATTTTCACAAAAACAAATCCGGTGACTTTCCTTTGCTAGGAATTTTTGGAGGAGGAATTTTTCTTCTTTGGGCCAACTATGATATTTCGAGTGGTTCCGAATCGAACTTAACGTCATTAGAATTATGAGCGAATGAAATTTTTACGAAATATACAAAAAATTATCGTAAGTAGCTACTTTGCACACGGTTCAAAGCGAACGCAATATCATTATCCCAACGTTGATTATTTACAACGCCTAAAGATTTATCGTGTATATTAAATTTCACCGCGATGCAATCACTACATGCATAACCACTTTGCGCAACGATCACGGGACCTCTGATTCATTGGCCCTTTCGTATGCGCCAACAAAAGTTTGAGACTTTGGTATTTCAACCATACAATCGCACCAAGATGTTCCAACGGAACAATCATATTCCCAAAACAATAACAGACGGCTCACTATAGTCACAACCCGAGAGACCTTGGAGTCTCCGCAGACGCGGTACTTCGACCATCCTACGAGCAGTGACCGTCGGAATCGTCAACAGTTCGGAGTGTGAAAAACCGAAGGAAATCAAGCTATCAATGAGCAATTAATCAATTAGTTCGATAAAAAGAGAGATCATCACTTCCAGTATTTTCATTAAGTGCTTTCTCTGAGTGGATGAAAATAATTCACGATTTTTGCCTCATTGAATTTTAAACATCTACACTATAATTAATGCGGGAGAGAGAGAGAAGAAAAAAAGATAACAAACTACCTGTGATAAATTTTTAATCATCGTCGTGTTATTCGATACCCGATAAATTGATTACTACCGGGCACGTGGCTATAATTGGGTGTGCGGAGAGAAAGATGTCGTACTGGTTTATAAATCGAAAGGTTGATGATCGAATTTTGGCCACGATCTCGGCTCCCAGTCTTCACAGGACAGAAATGAGTTCGGATGCGTTGAGTGACGATGAAAGTCATGGACGCGGAGACAGACTACGTTCCGTTAATGCTTCTGGGTCATCAGACGGAAGCCACCGAGACCGGTGAGCCGATTTATTAGCAGACATTAAGGATGTATTGGCCGTACAATCTCAACCAAAAATGATTCTTGTCGGCAAATTGAGTACTTCCTGATGAGATAAAAATCGGAAAAAAATCAACCACGATAAAGATGATAAGAGTATTCATTTTGAATAATAATACGGCCCGAAAGTTATCAATAAATTGTTTAAACAAAACATTGTTTAACTAATTCTCTGGTGACGTTATTTTTTTTCATCTCAAATTAAAATGCCCTAATTTCTCTGAACATACATGCATTTTGTAAGAATTTTGTCACTATTTTGAAATTTCCGTTTTAGAAAATTTGTGAAGACTGTATTTACGAAACTATTTGTTCCACGCTCCGGAAACTTCGGAATTGTAATCTACATCGTTGTCACAAAGAAATATCAAAAAATCAGATTTTTTTCCCATTTTTCAAAATTTGGAAATTTTCGAAAACGGAAATTTCAAAATAGTGACAACATTCCTAAAAAATTCATGTGTGTTTAGAAAAAATAGGGCATTTATTTGAGATGAAAAAAAAAACGTTAACAGAGAATTTGTTAAACAACGTTTTGTTTAAACAATTTATTGATAACTTTTGGGCATTATTATTATCCGAAATTAATACTTTGATCGTCTTGATTGTGGTTGATTTTTTTCCGATTTTTATCTCATCCCGAAGTACCTAATATTGTCGACGAGATCACTTTTGGTTGAGATTAAGTTTGCCAACGAATTAGGCAACTTGGAAAAAAGACACTTTCAACGGTATATAGTTATAGTCTGTTGAATAAATTTGATAGAAACTAACTGCGTCTTGATTTCTAATCTCCGAAAATCTCTCTCATTAACGTAGATATTGACGATAGCCAAACGAATTTCAGAAACAACAACGAGAAACAATGTAGCTCCGATTTTTCGGACGTATTAGACGTGGAAAACAAGAACAAGAAGATTCAGGTCTTCGAGATGCCCGCGATCGAAGGATTGACGATAAACTCAGAATTCGAGCTCGAGCTTTTGCCCAATCTTGAAAATCTGAACTTAAACAGCGACTGCGAATCGTTGAATAAAATCGCAGATATATCCTTGAGAGACCAGAAGCCGCTGGCCGGCGTCGTGACCTCTGTAGCAAAAGTTATCGGGTTGATAGTAGTCAAGCCGCCGAAGCCTCATGACGTCTTGTTGTACATCGGGTCGCCCGTTTTCTTCCGAAATTTGAGTTCGAGTCAAGTTTCGGAGGATTTGTTGAAGCTTGGTTGGATAATCGACGTGTTTGGTCCAGCCTGCGAACCCTACTATTGCGTCAAACCTGTTCAAAACTGTATCGAACTGGTCCGTGAAGGAAGCGAGATTTTCTATGCGCCTGATCACCCACGTACCGCATTCATCCGAGTTGAATTGACGGACAAGCACCGATACACCGTGATGTACTCGCCAACGTGTCCCTTGGGAGATCATCAAAAGAGTAAGTGAAGCGAATGCGGTATGAAATAATGAGAAATTAGTGAAATACTACGTAATAACTCAGAAAATGAATAAAATAATGAGTAATAACAGAGGAAATAATTGAAATAATGAGAAATAACTGGCATAATGAGAGATAAGTGAAATAACTGAGAAAATTAATTAAATAATGAGAAAAATTTCAATTAGAAATTGGGTTGAAATGAAATGAAATAATTTGAATTATTTTACCAAAAAAAAAAATAATGTGTCAGTCAAATCTTGAGTTATTTAATCTGTTCTGGTTTCGTTTTGCTTTCAAAATTTGTTATTTATGGGCTAAGCTGTTAATTCCTGACTTTTCGATACGTTATTGAAGGAAATAGTAATTAACTAATTTTTCTAATAACTAATAAATTCTTCTATTGAAGAAGAATGTAATCGTCAATATTCCAATTTCGATTGATTTGTACACGTTTTGATCATTCTCACACCGAATGGTGAATAAAATAAAAAATGATACGCCCTTCTGCCTCCGAAACTGCATCTTTGCCGCTCTCGACATATGCGATTAGACACGCGATTTGTAAGATGCGTAGATGATAATTCAATCAGGTAATTACCCGACTATCAACATATTTTACCATGAAATTTAGTTGCAGGACAGACGAGAGACGAAGATTTTCGGAGAATTTCTAGAGATGATTATCCGGATCGTAAAATGTACCGACGCAGGCGTCGTGATACGAGTAATTATCATCGAGGAGCTGCCGCATACAGGAATAAATATCACGATCAACCAAAGCACTTGTATTTTGATTAATAAATTTGAGCCACGATCAAGTTTTTCGGAAAAAGTTTAGGTGTCAATTTTAAAGCCGTTAAAATTTTCTCTCATAAATTTAATTACGCCTCTCGTGAATTAATTCAGAGCCCAATAATCGTTATCTCGTGTAACTTATGTTTGAATTTTATTTTTATTTTATTTTCATTGCCAATTGAATTCTTAATCAGTAACTTTTACTCAACTTTCAGTAAATGGCGGGATTCTGTGTGATACTAGTTTCCAGATTTCGAGAAGCTTTTATTTCGTTCTAATCTTCAAATAATACATAAATGTACCTTTGATTAATACTTTTAGGATGTGTACAGTTTTAACACTCTTTGTTTCACGTTTTGGTAAAACTCTTGTTTTTTTTTTAAACCAATTTTTATTTCAATTTTGTCGTATAATCTCAAGATTCACTTTTATACTGATGTAATAAAATCATGTAAAAATACATTCTTCCCTAATTAAAATAATAATACATAATGTATATATATATATCAGTCGTTTAAAGTTTTTCATTGTTCATCCTCATTCCTCTCATTGTCAGTCTAGAAAAATACATACCAACGTAATTTAGCACCAGGAAGAACACGATTCCCATACAATAACGATAAAGTTACATTCGATAAAAATGTACCTGCATGTAAAAAAAAACGGGACGTATAAAAACTTCCTAGATCTAAGAACTAACGATAGTGTAAAAGTACAAAACCTTGATTCTTGCTCATTATTGTCTAGATTGGACGGATTTAGTCAGAATTTACCTAATTTATTTTCTACCTCAATAAAAATAATACAGCGAATAACGTCACAGCGGATATCAGAAGGGACCGAGACTTGAGGTCCGAAGCTCCGTTACACGCGTCTCCGGAACAGTAACACTCCTCCCAATAAACGCCGTTCACCTCGACTCCCCAATTACAGACTCCGGTTACGCCGGAATTCGATATGGAAGCACATCGTCTTGTCACTTGACGCCATCTTCCGTCCCCTGGGGCGACAATTTAATACATAAATATAACAAACTTGTGAAACTATTAGCAAAAATGATAGAAATTCTAACTCACAAACAAAACCCAGGGGCCCTTGCTTCGTCACTTTAACACAGAACGAACCGGGCATGTGAGACTCGTCGCTGCTGCATTCCACAGGCCTGTTTCTTTGAGTATCAAACGTCTCGTAGGCTCCGCAATTGTCTTCGCCCTCCGGGTCGTGGCTCGAACTGCATTGATAACATCGAACCGCTTCGGTCGCTGAATGCATAGGACAAAGGGAATTTTTTAGAGGTAGCAGTCGAAAGCTTCTCCTTTAATTCACTGATCGTGATGTGATTCTCGCATTATTTCGATGACAGATGATAAATTCAAACCCAATAATGGCAATATTAGATCTCGGGTCTTACCTGCGATCGCGGCTAAAATCAGTGCTAAAAGCTTGACGATGTTTGCCATAATTTGTGACAGAATTTTATATCGGTCCAACTGTATGAGAATGATTCGTATGAAGCGACGCTGTGCGATGGAATGAAGGGATTATGAATCAACTACCTGATTCAGAGACACGTTCTGTAATCGCTATGATTCACTCGATGATCACGCGAACAGGTTATGTGACACTCGGACGTTATCAGAGACGGGAACCGTCTATATAACCTTTAAGCCACTCTGACGAAGCTTTTGGAAACTTGTTGGAAGCGGTCGTTTACCTATTCGGCGATTGATACCCCCGGATTCACAATTATCGCTACTATTGTCCGTTAGTGGACAGAGAGAATCGACGACGCTTGACAATTTGAATGAGACGGATCTGTCACGTGACCTGCGCATAGTCACAGGTCCTCTATATGGCTCTATGTGTGTAGTTTGTACGATCGGTTGCCTGTTTTCAGGCGGAATTCGGTGCGCCTGAACCTATGCAACTTGTGTATCGTGTGAAACTGTTCAGTATCGCAAATCGATAAATGAAATTTCAAACGTGTCAGTTACGTGGCTGAGAACTACTTTAGCCGTGATAAAAGGAGAATTAATATCATAGTCTCGCTGAAGTTGGTTTCTTGAATGACACAACTGTGGTGGGATTGAAGCGATTTATAGATACTTCGCTCAATTTCAGTCGAGAACATTTATTGAACATTTATTCAGTCGAGAACATATATATAACATCCCACGTGAGATAAGACGTCCTGAGACGTACTAGGAATGACCTTAGGATTTTAGGAGACCTTGTGGACGTGCTTCGTAAGTCTCAGCACGTCTGGTGTTATTAAGGTTACATTTCAGACTAGGTTGTACTATAAATCAAACTTTCGAAGTGTAGTGCACACATAGGGTCCTTGAATATTTGATTGTTACGGTGACTACAATAAATATACGCGAGTTTATTATAAAATGTTGCTGGCGTGACTTTTTGATTGTGATCATCAAACCACGTTCATCTAGCATAAACATAGCAATATCAAACGATTGTAGTTTCTATCAACAACAAAATATGATTGAAATGATTCCAATGCCTCAAGTGACTGTATGGACCCAAAATTAAGTCAAATATCAGGATATCTGATGTTTTATTTTACAATCTGTATAAGTTTCAATATTTCTATTACCCTATTTGTCTAACAATGGTCGATTTTAGAATATTATCCGTCTGTTGACCATTGAGAGGACAAAATTGTAAACTGTTTGTCAGCATAGAGTCAAGTATTGACCCACGATTAGACAGCCAATACTTTTTTCAGTCAACATTTGGTCTGGTTCGACTTTCAGAAGTTTCCATTTTGTTTTCTACTTTACGATATGCGATGCCGACAATTGTTGAACAAGAAAAGTTCTACTTTTGAACCTATTCGCCAATAGCCAAGGTGTTATGACCCCAAGACATTCGTTTCATCGTATCTAATTATTTTGTCAACCAGTGTACCTATGATTTGTGACATTCTATGAACATGGAATTTCGGACATTCCTAAACATTTCGGATTTCAGCGACATCAATTTTTTCGTAAAAGTCTTCTCACTTCGCTAAACCCTTAATTACCAATTGTGTTGTGCGACCAAATCTGCTCGTACGAGTGCAGCATGTAGCGAAAAGGTTTTGATTAGATAGTCGGATGTCGTGCGATCCGTGATTATACTGCAGCTGCGTGACATCATTCTGCAGTTAATGTGATCAACGTATATAACATGAACTTCGACTTTATTGTGAAAATGACTTATAATATAATCGTAACTCACAGTGCGTGTAGGATTCTGTGAAACAGCACGAAGCGCTTAACAAGTGTGTTAACGGTCAATCTTTGATGTCAGGGATCGTACGATAAACTAGCTGGAGATGCTATAAAGTTACTTGAATGACATTTTACTATACGACCATTGATAAAAACTGATTCCCGATTTTATTTTCTGCTCGTTGGATACCCGAGTAGAAGCGATGTTTGTAAGTTTTTTAAATTATTATTTGTACAAAGTTTTACTACGTTCACGCTATTGACTGCATACATTACATAGATACGTGACTACAATATCATGGTCCGTGAATAGACGTGATGTAACTAATAGTTTTCTATGATTCTCATATACCTTATACTTAGACAATCTACTTAAGTCACGATGTGGTGTATATCCATGCCGGACTATACTTATTTCACATAATTTATATGACATAGAACAGAGTTGAACAATTAAACAAGCACGAATACAGACACAAATCCAATCATCATCCCACGGATATTTCTATTCTATAACGTACTTTGGCAATGTCCACGGTTGGTAAAAAAAATAATAACAAGAATATCTTCATAGGAAACTGAGAATATGTCCAGCTGTATTCTTTACTATTATTTTTCTTCAACCGAGACCTTATAGCGGGTATGAGTTACAAGACCACAACCTTTCTCTCCAAGAATCCCGTTACACAGATATAAATTTCATCAACCAGAGCTCTGCCAAAAGCTATTTCAATCCTTTACCAAATACTGGTCCCAAAATAATTTAGTCTATGATTGAGAAACAACTTGGACGAAATAACATTTGCATACAATAATGCAAAGCAATTAAAACGACGAGTAAAGTATGTGGCCCAAAAGTAACCAGCAGACTTTGAAAGCTGATTCGTTATCTACTCATAATTTCCCACGTATGCTTATTTCTCCCCATTCGAGGGATCGTTGATGCAGATTGCAAATTCAAGGAGTGAATCCAGTTGGATAACAGATATGACATAAATAAGCGATTCTCACACTGGTCTACGCCTGTCTTACTGTGGTACGTAACTAGCCTCGTTATAATTGACGTACGTTTCCGGAAATTATCCTATAGCTAACATGCCGTAAGTATACATGCAAGAAATCAAATTGCGACGTAGATATGGCCGTGATGAATCATCCTGATGACGGATAAATGTTCGCAATACATAAGCGACAAGAGACAAGAGGGCGGTTACGCTGCTGATGATGTGATCGTTCTGATTCTGAAAAATGACACCTCGTCGATACGTTGGTAGGCAGTGAAGGAAAAGGACTATGTTTTTCTTATAATTTATTATTCTCAATACATTTTATCCGTCATTAGTTTGTTTAGCAATTTGTAAGATAAAAACATATCTAATCGAAAAATACATAATTCGTATTATAACTGAATGTGTGACTGGTGGATCCTTTACTCTGACAATTGAATCTGTGAAAAGTAGAAAAAAAAACGGAAACACAAGAACATTTTTCCTATATCAACACTTTGGACGGACTCTGATAAGTTGTTCTTATGACGATTACATAGAACATGAAAGAAAAGAACAGCTGAAAATAGGAAGCAAAGAGTGTATAGTGGCCTATTCACAATTAAGTATACGAGAGTCTACTATCTACAGAAAACGAAGAATTGTAAAAAAAAATTACATACATTACATAAACAGTAAAAGTACACTGCGTGAAAGAAGTGATTAAATTTCCCAACACACTTAGAATCCGATACGTTACGGTACCACCATGTTTAAGTGAAGCGATTAATCTACTATAAGTATCGCTAAAAAGGCGCATGTAATGTTGTTCTGTACGATAGCCGCATCTTGCGCGTCTTACATAATTGGCTCTAATTAGGGTTATCAACGCTAATCTTACAATTATTATAATTTAAGAGTAAATTTAATCTTAACTTTGTTTTTTATTTATTAATTAATTACAGCTATATGCACATTATGGGTTGGTAGAATCGTTTTATACGAATAGCTTCAAAAGCTCCAACGGTACGCGAAGAGGATGCTGGGGATGCCGAAGAGGAAGAGCGACGTCGTTGCTGATATCTGGCTCAACGTAGAATGCGCCCCGTTACAAAGATCGGTAGTGCAAATGTGGCAGGACTCGATGGTCGTTTGACTCGCCGAAACCTGAGGCGCACAAACACCGGAGCTGATGTCACGTTCCTCCGGGTACGGCATGGCGCAGGAACGGATAACGACTCTCTTTCCATTAACTGTTTTAAAGACAGAGTAACGATGAAGTCACTGATAAATAAATCATTATTGTCGTTCCGTTGGAGCGGTTATTGCGTCGTTTTCGACCGTTTGTGTGTAAACTCAGGTGGACGAGTGAAGGTGGCCGTGGGAAATAGGCATGTGTGTATACGTGTATGAAAATGACGCAGTATGGTAGAGAACCATAAGGCAGATCTGAAATTGACAATGAGCAGGAAAATCTACGGCGCAGTGTCGAACTGCGACCGCAACCGACCGTGAAGGATAACACACATAATTGAAATATCATTATAACTTCTCATTGTACACCTAGGTACTGTACTGTAAAATCAACACCAAGGAATTTTAGACCTGGACCAAATTCGTACTGAATACCTCGACGAATTTGTTAATGATGACGTAATTCCCACGACGGAGGACCCGGAACGAAATTAACCTCTGGTTCTAGGGTTCAATCAGCGTGTATCGCGTGGGTGGCTAAGCCCCCGTGTAGATTCTTAGATCTGAGCGTAATTACATTTAACCCTACGTACCGTTATTTTCGTGAGAGTGAAACCGGATAGCTCAGATACTAATTTAACCGAAAACCGCGCCCAGAACAGATTTGAAAAGTTTCATATCCAGCGCGGCATAATCTAACATACGGGAGTTTAACATGATTAATTTTGCGTGCATTTACCACGAAGGGAGGATGTTGTTCTCTTACTTTACTGATTCATTCATTACATCGCTGGCTCGACGCGACCCCACGTGGGTGTGGTCTCTACGTTTAATAATTAGCACGCAACCGACCAGTCATCTAATGATACCAATTGTCAATGGGACACGCAACGCATTCAGTACGGAGTGAACAATGCCGATAAAATCCGTGCGTGATGATAACGATTTGCATATGACCCACAAATAATTCACTATCAGATAAACTACTTCGGTAATTCGTCCAGGTAACATGCGACATTCATAAAACATGTTAGTTCAAGGGGATTAAAACTGACCAAGTAGACGTAACGTTACCTCTTTGGACCGTCTTACGGCAGACAGACTTCTCGTAAGAGTAAGGATGCTGTGAGAAGGTAGCGTCGCAATCCTTGGTGTGGAAGCGGCGATGGTGTTCACTCTCGGTATTTGGATCGTCACATTCGGGACTGCTGCTCGAGGAACAATCCCAGCATCTCAGTGCATTGCCTGTAGCAGCCAAGACGTTGAATTAAAATTGCTGATATCACTAGTCAGTAATTGTTAACGGAATTCAATTACCTTGATGAAGGATCGCGACGAGGACCAGAAGTGTTACTTGAAGGACGATTCTCGCCATGTTGATTTTATCGGACTGTGATCACTGATGAATCGCAAATTATTGAATGAAGTTTAAAATCCTCAAATGGCGTCTTTACACGGGGCAGAACTCGTACTGACTCAAGCTTTTGGACCTGGTTCTTTACTGCACCATGGATGATCTCGTAGTACCGAATCGTGCAGCCGTCTAACATAATGTACTATATTGCGCTCGACTCCCCCACCGGCGCTCGATCCTTCCGTGGGGAGACCGCGGCACCGCACACCCGGCCATATTCTAATTATTCTAATTATAATAATTACATTATTCCTCGGGTTTCATGACAAGATATTTATCAATAGCGAGGAAAGTGGTATTCCTCGGTAAAAAATAAAATTAAAAAAAAAAAACTCGTCAAACCAGTCCCCGGAAACATTTGGAATAATAGTTACACGAGGTATACCAACCCACGCGATAGTAAATATAATTTAAGTAAACCGATGTACTTGACGGAATTCACTTAACTCAATAGAAGTTCACTTGATTTGACTCATCCATGAGCATTGTACTGAGTAATTAATAGGTACAATTGTGATGAATGAAGCAATTGAATTTTATACAATTCATAAAATCTTATATTTTTGTCAATATTCTATCAGAGTTACAATATTTTTCTCAATTCAAAAACAAATATTCCTTCGCTTTTTGTTTCGTTCTATCCTAGTGATACTTTGTTTGGAACAAGTTTCCATTTTTCACGTGAGATTCAAAACCACTCTCACAAATGTTCGAACGATTGTTTGTCTACCTATCGATTGGATGAATTGAAACTATTATAAAGATTCACATATGTAACGATAGCATCGTAGCGTGACTAGTTTATTAATTATCACGTTAAATTCGAGCGATACTCAGCCGATGAGTCGATCCGTGTATGGACAATATCTGAGTGACCCAAATGAAAGGGAAGTCAAAACGGGCTTACTCAGCTTCGCGGTTCGACTCGACTATAAGTTAACTGGATATAATGAGGCACGTAACGTTAATTCACTTCACTTTAAACCCTCCAAAGTCTCAACAATATTATGCGTCACGTTTCTTCTGCATATATTTACCAGGGAACAATATCGCGGATGAAAGAATCATCGAATTCTCGTAGATATCCTGTCGAGGCATCCTCCCGTCGGTCACTAACACCGACGAATATCGTTACGTGGA
Organism: Euura saliciscinereae; assembly: GCA_018420115.1. Classification (NCBI taxonomy): domain Eukaryota; kingdom Metazoa; phylum Arthropoda; class Insecta; order Hymenoptera; family Tenthredinidae; genus Euura; species Euura saliciscinereae. The sequence continues at coordinate 34,568 of JAFFZH010009440.1, read as the reverse complement.
GCACATCAAAGTGAAAGTATCAGCTACAAAGGTTTTTGTAGCATATTAACAACAAGCGGCAAGTTGGGGTCACGCGATTACTTAACCCTGTTGGCGTTTGTAAATTGACCGGAGCACCTCGACTCCCTTCCCTCGCGTATGACTCTGAGATGACCAGGGCGGACTAATAATCCCGAGTAAGTACGGTCTCCAAGATTACTTAATCTTCTTGTCTGAAGTCAACTGCCACTTCCGTCGCGTCGCGTTCGTTCAGATGTCTACCAGCCGAAGATAATTCCTTGAAATTTAACCACAGCAAGGGCAACAAAGGCAAGGACTAGGTCACCGAGGGAATCAGCCTCTCGAGGTGAATGATTGCACCCGTTATCATCGCAATGATTACACGTCACTCTCGCACCGGGATATCTTCCGTCAGAATTGAAATCCGCACAATACGTAGCCGACCGTCTGGATGGTACGCAGGCTCTGACGGTTACCTCCATGTGACTATCTGCAAAACGCGATTAACGCAAGTTGTGTAACACAATTTCATTCAAATTTCCGCGATGCTTTATACTTACAGTAGATTTCTGCCTTCAGGCAACTGTGAGGCTCATCCTGAGGACAAGGCAGCAAGTGGTCTAACGGAGAGGGTCCGTAAGGGTCGCTGCAATCGTGGGAAAACATTCCAGAAGAATCGGTGTTGCATTGGTAGCATGAAATCTGCCCGGTAACTGGTTCTAGTTGAGTGAAAATCGGAGAGGGTACAATTATCGATCAAGTTTGCGAATATAGGATAAAAAATAAGTAAATATACTCACCTAGGTGTAAAAATCCGATGAGTGTCCAAAGTGTGAGAGGTATGATCATGTTGTAGCACAGAGTAGCGGATTTCCAAAAACTACAATCGTCCCATGAACGTTATTCGTCAGCGTACGTAGTGAGAATAAAAGCGCATTGTCTTTGCGAGAAGATAAGGTATCTCCTAATAATAAAACCGACCACCGTGCAGACATTCAAACTGCGTACACACACGGTCTTGAACATGACCTGGCACTCGACGTGGTCTCACACAAACTTCGTACACCTTCGCTTTCAAGCAAACATCACACGGACCGAGCCTCTCTGAACGAAGCTTGAATACAAGTCGAGATCAAGTCTTCTCGGACGTTCTACGCACCCATCGTGTAGATACATCAGTTTTTCCCACGTCAGAGCGTATACGTACATGAGTTTGGTCACAATTACCTCCGAAATCTTCAAACCTGGTTCCCCTCCGGCAATGACAAGCTCCGGTTATTTATCACCGCTCTATTTATCATGGCTTTCTATCTAATCAACATGTAATCTTTTTGTGTATATACGACAGCACGTAGTTCGACACGAAAATACGGATTATGAACGTTTGCTGTTATCAAGTTACCAGTTTTCTATGTGTTCAGAAACATGAACATTCTTTAACTTTATTTCATTCAAATTACACTGAACTGATATTCTATGTAACATGCGACCCTGCAACCAAGAAGATTCCCAGTAGTACCACCGTGAATGAGGTTCGACTGAAAGAGGCTCCGTTCCTGTGACCATTTTTCACGTGAAGAGGAATGGAAGGATGAACAGGTTCCGGAGTTGTTGCTGAATTGCCTCGCCTCCCAGAATCCGCTACCGAAGTTGTCGGTAAACTACCGGCTTCTTCGTAGCCAATGTTCAAAGTTGTCGGGACGATACCAGGCTCCAATGTTGTCGACAAGCTATCAGCTTCCCCGGAACCAGACTCTGAACTCGTCACAAAACTGACTGCATTTCCGTGTTGAACGGGTTGTAAAGTTGTTATCAAGCTACCAGCTGTTCGAGAACTCGGTTCCACAGTTGTTAACAAACTATCGAGTTTTTTATTATCAGGTTTCAAACCTGACCGTAAAATAGCAGGTTTCACGGAGTCAGGTTTCAACGGGGTGACTCGGTGTTCTATTTCATTCGATACCGGCCTGAAATTTGTGGTCAAACGATTGGCTTCATCGGAAATTAGACCCTCGTTAATATTGTCGTCCGGACTATAATTAAAAGCGTCGGTGAAATCGGCGTAGTTCGATCCCGTGGAGTCTGTATCATGCTCGCCAATACCACCAGCTGGTTTCACGGTCACACTGCGGTTCTTGGGAGTCTCAGAATTATCGAGCGGCTTCGCGGACGCTATTTTTGACACAGAGAATATAACATCTGTCTTAAGATAACATATTGCCCATAAATTAGAGGAGATATGAGCTATGAATTGCAGCGAGCAAAACCGCGAAAACGTTAACTGAGGAGAAAAAAGCACTTTTGCAATCGTAGAAATTTCCTCAGTGCGCAGTATAAGATTAATTATTTATCTGCTGACGTATAGTATCCAGTGAATTGAACGAATCGCAGCATTGGTCGTCTGACAGATATTCCAAGACCGTTGATATTACGTGTCAGATGGATTTTATAATCTCACAGAACAACGTAAACGTGATAATCGCTCAAAAACTCACCAAAATATAGAAAAATCGTGATCATAGGTGCCGAAGTTACAAAGCTTTTCCTCATTTTTCAAAGTATTCAATTTTCCGTGTTTTAAAACAACAGTCTGCACCGACTCGGATGAAAAAATTGTGAAAACTCTGAAGTTGCACTGCTCACTGTGACATAGAGTTCAGACTGCAATGCAGCCAATTGTTGGTCAATATATGTATACATGGAAAATCAAGGCGTTGATGATCAAGAAATTATACCGAAGGAGACGATAAGCTACCACGAATCAGTGTCATTAATCTAAAACTGTAACACTTTGTCTTTGACAGACATGAATCGTCGTGACATCTGACTAATTTTGTTTCTTTTTGCAATTGTACACCTGCATCGAGAGAATTGAAAAACAGAAGACAGTTTGTAAAGCATAGTTGTTTCTCTTGTCTTATCAGTTTTTTGCTCTAAAAGGAGTGAAAACGTGTCCATCTGCAATTCGGAATCCACCATATTTTTGTATAATGGAAAGGGAAGTAAAGTAACAAAATTCCTGTATTCGTTGATCTCGGGGTAACGAGAACTCCCAGCGGCTGGTGTCCAAGTTTATGGTACATATTTGACAATTCTTAGAACCTCGTTGTACTGTCTTATTTTTTAATGTTTTTGTTTTTACCTTTTTCGTTTTGTTTTTGTTTTTATTCGTTATTCGTTCTTACAATACATGAATTTGTGTATGCCTTAAGTGATATAATAATATATATATATATATATATATAGTATAGTATAATATATTGTCTGTATATATAATATAGGTACGCGTACAAACAGTTTTTGTATATCAAGTTATCATAACGTCTTAAATAGTATGTAAATAAATTCTTATCCTTTGTAAGGTTTTCTGTATTATTATTATTCAATTTTTTTCGTTTTTTTTTTGTTTATATATTTTTTGAAGATTGAAGCCAACATTATGCAGTGCACTCGAGTGAACAAATTCGGCAATGCAATTGATTCGGAATATTGACGCTTTTACAACTCGGACATGGTGATTGGTTTTCGTTATTTCGAAGCTTAGCCACAATTAATCGACGAGGATTTCGCCGGCTGGTTTTGCAGCTGCAGAGTCTACTGATTTTCGATATAAGCGATTACGCGAAGCTGTGCCGGTAGGCTTGGGCCACCAGCAGGACGACTGGCCCGAAGAGCAGCTGGACCGTCTTCGGGGCTACGTCCATGGCTCCGTTGCAAGCGTCGGTGTTGCAGAGGTCGCAGAAGCTCATGCTGACGGCTGGCGCGTAGACCGGAGCGGCTGCGATCGTCAATTGCTCATGGATGGCGCGGCAGACGTCCAATGTAGGAGATTTTGCGGATTGGCAGCTTCTCAGGGTTATGTTCTTAGGTCCAACTACAAAAACGTTCAAAATTCGTTTCGACGAGTCGGACACAAACGGCAAGACTCTCGTATCCGATTCTTTGGCGATTACTCACGTTTCACAGTCATCTTGGCGCAAGCGACGTCGGCGAGCTTTTGAGTCTGCTGCGGGTGATCGACGTCGAATATCTTAGCGATAGACTGGAAGGCTGAGTTCTGACGCATGTTCGTATTCCAATGGTTTATCGTGCTCAGGCTGCACTCGACCGGTGGCGAGTTCACGTTCTTGGTCGGATCATCGCAGGATGCATCGGTCAGTGTGTCACACATGTAACATCTCAGCGCTCCGTCTGTAGGATAGTCGTTGTTGATAAGGAAACTTTCGGTCAAGCTGGTTTTTTATTCGATGCTCTGCGATTTGTCAGATTCAACAGATTAATGATCGTTCCCGGGAAATGAAGGGGGGGAGTAATTGAGTGCCTTCGAGATTGAAAACCCGCTCGACCAGAGTGACGCGATTAATTTGACCGGATTAAATATTCAAACGTTAAAAGCTTTGCTCAGCGACACGCGAAGACCGCGATAAATCAACCGATGTGTATCGGGCGTAGATCTATCACGTGAGATTCCGCAGGTCGTTGACGCTCCTGCTTTAAATTATCAGACACTGATCGTCGGGGGTCATAGCCTATCGCGGATAATCAATCGGACCGCAATTTTCCTGATTGCGGATTTTAATTACTCGCCTATTTGGGACGAGTGTTGCTTTGGGAAATTGAATTGAGGGTGTTAAGCGATGGCGATGAAAGAGTAATTAAAGATCTCCATTGTTATTTCAAATTCGGTGTACGTCTCAGCATTTATTTATGCAGAAAAAGATTCTCGATTTGATAATATTGTCGCTTTTTATGAACTTTGGTACCAAGTTTATGCTGTTTGAAAAATGTTACAAGTATATGTAAAATCTTATTTACAACTTTACGCACCGGTGCGTCAGACCGTTCGGCAAGCCAAAAGTTTATGGCTCGACTGTACGGCGCTCAATTTATCAGAATCTACACAAATACGCGAAAGCTTCAGGCGCGGATTCAGGGGGGGGGTCACAGGGGTCATGACCCCCCCCTTGCGTCCCAAAAATAACAGTAAAAAAACGAAAATATGAATTTTCCATGACTGATAACACAGCTGATACAACTTTTTCCCCCGGAAACTCCCCCCACGGAACCTTGACCCCCCCTAAATCAAAAGTCTAGATCCGCGCCTGGAAAGCTTACGCGAAAAACACTTTCGACGTAACCTTTTAGAGAACTTGTTCCATTCGGAATAGAAATCTTGAAAATAGCCTATCATCACTTAGTTGCAACGTAACAACAAGTATTTATACGACTAATTCTTAACATTCTTCACGTCGGTTCATAATTCAGAATATCTCTGATACGATATAATAGTTCCCTTTGCTTCTGAGCTCTGAAGTTAAAAAAAAAGCACTTTTTATCTTGTCAAGATTATTTCACAAATTTAACTATATGTAAGAGAGTTTCTAACGAATTGATCAGTGAACGTCACCCTTTCTCACTCACCAAAATTATGTATGTGGCACACGGTAAACGCATAAATCGTACTCCCAGAATCGAAGCGTAACAATTTAAAAAAATCTCGACTCAAGACTCAAGCAAATTCACGAAAACTAGTTTTTAAGATGTACACTTTGATTCTGGGGGTGTTGCGAAATGAGGAAGAAAAAGAAATGGGTAGTCGAATATCAAATGTAAAAATCGAAATTTGTGGATAAAATTGAAAGGATTTAAATAATACACGTGGCGTATGTCTTGAACTGAATATAAATTCACCTGATCGTGCTACGAGGGCGAACACAGCGAAGAATAATAGCGACACGCGATTCATCTTAGGTTTTTTTTTTCAAAAATTGACTTATGGGAGATATATGCTCCTCAAAACGTCAAGTCACAAGGATGCAGTTCGTTTCTGGTCGAGTCTTCTGTTGACACTGCGAACTTTTGAAACTGTGGAGTTCGAGCCGGGCGTCGGCCGAGGTTGGCGGGGCGCAGCGATGAGTCGCGGGGGAGTCGCAGATGGGGGCGGTTATAACGCTCGTGGCGCCGTAACTTTTCGTGAATCATTCCGCTCGTCGTGTTTTGGGGCTTCCTTTCCAGGAGGCCTCGTATAAGCGAGGATACGAATATCGGATGAAAAAAAGGGGGATGAAACACTCTAAAAAATTTGAAAAAAAAAAAAATAAAACCATAACTTCCGCCGGTTTCGACAAAATTTCTCCGCTTCGTCGTTCATTAGAGACGAAACGTCGCGTTTATTCCCCCAACTCGACTGTCAGACTCGATCCAACGCTTAAAAAAATTTAATTCGTCTGTTAGGTCAGCTTTCTAACTCACCGCATCCTACGAACGTTTAAAGTCTCTTCAAGAGGCGAGTCACGCATGATGGGAGGTTAACTACCGACTAGCTGGACAAATCTAATGAACCGACTCGCCTCGTTGAGTTTTGGTCACTTTGGAACCGATCGACGTACGTCACGTATCGCGAAAAACCATTCAATGATGGGACAAAAAATATTGAACTTGAATAGAATATAGAAAGTCATAAACGACGCCTATGAAAACGTGCCACGGGCCAAAACTTCGGTGACCTTGTATTCGAGCAGGTTGAAACTACGCAGTTTCGAAGTCAGTATGTAGGGACTCCGTGGAGAGAAGAGGGAGCGAGGGGGAGGAGAGGGAAAAAAACTGTCGAAAAAAGAATATACCTGGACCAAGTTAGAGTGAGCTCGAAGGGTATCAGATCTTGTTACCAGTCATCGAACCCGAGCTCGAAGAATAACGCGACTCATTCGCAATAAGACGTCTCACGGTACATACAAAAATATTATTTTGTATTCGTGTATGTTTTTATTTATAAAATTTCTCATCGCGGATCGATGCGTCTTCATTAATCGCCGGAGCTTGTGCGTCTCAGAATGCCGTTCACTGCCCGTTCCAGGGGAAACCCCTCTTTTACTGCGTGTGGATCACGTGGGAGAAAGAGAGAAGGACGGAGAACGCGAGAGAGAGAGGCGGATGGCTTTGTTGGGTGGAGATGTGGGAATTGTACGACCGACGCCAGGCATCGCGGCGCCCGGCATCTCTGCCGCCGCCGACGCCGTCGCCACCAACACCGCTACCATCGTCGCCACAGTTCGAGCCATTACCTTACTTATGAGAATACCAAACTGCCGAGTGGATCGAACCGAATCAAAACAACTCATTCTCATGTTAAAATCATCAGGGCAGGTTATGCAGGACCCGGGTTGCTCCTGGGTCAGGTTTTCTTATCTCTGCACTGATAGTGAAGCAGAGTTTGTTGCAACGGTCTGCAGTTACAGAGTTTTCACTCAAGCTAACCAAGGAGAATCAATCTAATCAAACCGAACGTATAAACTTAACGAGGGCGACCATTTCCCTCGAAAATAGTTCAGCTTAGTACTCGAAAACTTTCTGTGATAATAAAAGAAGGACCAGTTTGAGCTTTTCATAAAAGCTCCGCTATCTCCGCAATGCTATCCGCCCAAGACTTATTATCCAATTTGTGTTTACGAAAATAAAAGTACGAAAATGATATGGAAGCCAATAATTTTCTAGCAGTTTGAGCTCCGGAGAGTTTTGGAAATTGGAGGAGAAAATAGTTTCAGGGATTTAGTTTTTACACCGGTACCATGGTATAATAAACAGACAATCGTTGTCGGAACCGTGGCTTCCGGAATAAACGAAGGTTCGTTGTTCAGCTTTTTTTCATCATTCACTTCGACTATTCGCATTCTCTCTACGAAATCGTGGATACTCTTGTGAAAATTAAATGAACGGTGGAGAGGAATTTCAGGGAGAGGTATTATATAGAATAGTGCGGAGAATTGATGGTATCTCCTCGCCTCTGTTCCGCATCCTGTATCCTGTTAGCTGTTCCCGTTCGTGGTGCTGGTGTTGGTGCCTTGGTGGACGTCCGTGTCCACGGCCACGGTGGTATGCCTGCGAGTTCTGAAATGTACAGTGTACGGACGTCTGGCGTAGGACTCCTCGACGGCCGGCGTCCCGACGTCCCGACGCGCGAGCCCATTTGGTGAATTGAACCCGGCAGTGAGTCACGACAATTCCAGACCCAAACGGGAATCAAGGAGGGCTGGAAGAGACACGCTTGAATATGGAGAAAATCTAGGCCCGCGACCATCGTAAATTATACGCCCAACTATAACACTGAAGATGGGGAACAGTCATAACTTTGAAAAAACTTATCCGAAACAACCAAGAAGAAAATTTCGCGGTAACAAATAGCTGGAATATATTCAAAAGAAGTTAGGAGAGACTCGGAGGGATGGAAAATAAATTGTTGCTTAAAATTGTTGGATATTAAATTTCACGCTGCGCTAGACGATTTCATACGTGTATTTTAGGTCACGCAATTGTGGCAACGATAAGAGACCGCGTGGTGCAAAATATTTACAGATTATGATCATTGTTATGCGTAACCTAATTCAACTCGGCAACATCATTCTTTGTAAAGGTTTTTCTTTTCATGGCTACTATTTACCCATGCGGTTACTTTTTATCCCCAACGATGGGCTATAACTGGATTTGAAGATCGTTTTTTCGTTCATTGCACGCTTCGATTGAGAACTCACGTATAAAATCAAGGTTCTTTTGTTATTTGTTTATACCGGAGCGAAAATACTATCGCTGCATGCAGACCTTGCAGTTCAACACCTGTTGCGGAATGTGCGGCCTATAGTATATCGTAGGGATGAATACCTTCGATTTGTTTTCATCATGTCGTATGTCAGAAAATGTTTAAACAGATTGCAAAATATCGGCACATGCAGCCATCCTCCGTATAGTCCAATTTCGATACACAATTCGTTTTGCCGATAACTGATTGTGAATGGTAATTAAGGGAATGGATGAGATGGGACAGTATCTGTGGAGTTTGAGATTTATAGGGAAGGAAGAAGTGAAGAGGAAAAAAAACTGTATAAATCAGATGGTGTTTTCGGGTGAAAGCTCAGGTTCTGTTTTTTAGAAAAATACTCAGTCGACTAGACTCTTCTTCCTATCAAATTTTGCTGACTAGAATCTATTATGACACTTCAAACGTCAGAAAAAGTATCAATGCTTTCCGTAAATCATAAAAAACGAAGAGTCCAATATTATTGAAAAGAATTCGACGTTCCAAAATTACGAGTCACGATTCGCTTATTCTACCAAAGACCGCGGAGTCTATTTCGCCAGGTCCTATTTTTTAAATTAAATTCAGTCAAAAATGGGTGGGAAATTGACCATGACGTCCTAATTCACAATTTTACCGTCATATTTGAATAGCCTAACGTCTTCCTGCAATGGAAAGCGAAAACTAGACGAAACGTAGCGTGAAACGATGAGAAGTTTCCGCGGATGATGTTAGATGGCGGGCTCGACATACTGAATAGTGACATCATCTAATGGCGCGAAAAAGATGCAATTTCAAATGTTACCGAACTTCGCATTGACATAATATATTATATTCAAGCTATATGATGTTCGGTATTTATTTACTAGTTCTTCGTCACCTCCCAGTAAACTCAAAAGAATTGGAAATGAATTGAGAATGATTCATCGCCCCATCTTTCGATCCCGTTTTGCCCAGAACTCGAATTGGGTATCGCACGTTTCTATTCTCGAATCCTTCCGAATTCTGTTCATCGAATTCATTCGCGTCTCATATAATCGAAAGAATGCGTCAATTTGTTTCAATTCGCAAATCGGAATTGAATACAAGACCTTGTTTATTTTAATAAACTGTCCACAGTTACGCTAGGTTATGAATTCCGATGAATTCCGAACCGGGAATTCGTCATAGAGGGTTCGCGAACCGAATGAATGCGACTAGGGAGTGAGCACGATCCGATTCGTCTTAATTCTGTTCTGGAAATTTAATGGGAAACATTTTAATTCGCGTGAATCAGTTCTTGATGTGAATTCGAAATAATTCCAATCGAAAAATACACCTTCCGTAATTTCTATCCAAAGGAATTTCAGCGCACGAGTACAATAGATTAATGTGTTTGAATTCGTAAATAAGAATTACATAGACATGATTCGTATTCGTCTAATATTTTGATGGCCAGAAAAATAGAATAGTCAAATTAGTTGTCATGCGCAGTTCCTGACTTTTGTTGCGCGGTACGAAGTGTACGAAATGCACATCTCAGAGCTGCCACACAAGAGTATTAAACGGCAGGTTGATGTGGAGGTCGAAGTGTAGACATAATTAAAGGATGAGAAGAAGAAGAAGAAGAAGAGGTCGAAGTGTGGACCCTAACTGGCGTCAAAGTGACTCTTCATGCCTTTGCCGGAAAAAATATCGTATGGGGCGCGCCCGTGAAGTAACCGTTCGGCGAGGTTATGTTTCCAGTACTCTCCGTTGGTTTTACCTTATAGGCTCGCCTTCGGCTCGCCAGGTAAAACCTCGAACGAAAAACATAACCTCGCCCGAAAACAGTTATACATTTGTCATTCGAGATTCCGAATGGTATTCTAATTCTGGGATGCAATGGAATTGAATCGTTCAATTCTTTCTAATTCGTTCTAATCCGTATTTAATGGAGGTTAATTTCTCTTCCAATTCGAAATGTAACGTAAATATACGAGAGTCATATTTGGAATTCAAACGAATAGACTTTGATTGTAACCTTATACGTAATAATTACAATACTGGAATAGAAAAACGGGATTCATAGGAATTGAAAATGTTCAATTCTTTCCAATTCTTTTTAGTTTACTGGGCCGGGTGTTTGCAACGATTATAGTGAGTGACCATCTACAAAATACAAGATATACAATTTCATTACTGTATTCGTTTTGTAGGAAATGAGATGGGACGTATTGATACAGAATGAATCAATATTATTAAGGGATTCTATTTCTGTCCGTTATCGGATAGTTCCATCGATGGGTCAAAAATATTGCGTGAAAGCCGGTTACGACTGACCAAGAAAAAACTCGTTTGCTAATCAATCCCTCGACAGGCTATGTTCTTATCACACTATTCTTCATGCCTTGTGGTAACTCGGGAATTCTCAATAAATTGACATGGGGATAAAACTTTGGCACCGTTTGTTATTCGCAATTATTTTCATCGTGTGGTTGATCCCAGTGGGAGTAATTTTTTGGCAGCTACCGCGTTACAGAAACGGTTCTATGGGTCGGAGATAACCAGAGATTGGCGTCAAGATGACGGAAGTTGAGTTTTTTCGTATCGTTAAATCGCTTATCAGGTTATTTCTTGGCGATAATTCAGGCAAACGACTTCCGGCGGTAATACCAAAGGATTATGGACGCGAAAGCTGTCTTTTTGCCAAACGCGTGAATCGGAAACTCCTGGCAACCGTACAACGGCTGCCGAAGCCTCAAAACATCGACGGTTCTTAAATTTCCCACATCATCTATGGATTCTCCCCTTTCCTTTTAACGTCTGGGGCTTAAACAGATGAATGGCTTATCGAAATACGGAAGTTCTGAAGTTGAATTCATTATTTTTTTTTTTATACCATTCTCGTTTGTCCCACGAAACGTGGATCGGATATATCCGCGTGTATACGCATAACTACCCCCAACTTTTTATTCTCGATGTTGTAAACCCTGCCTATACCTAACCTAACCCCTAACCCACCGACGGATTCAGCAGTTTGTGATAAAACGGCGAAACTGCCGTTGGAACAGGATTTTCACAGAGTTCGGAACGTTTACTTTTGCCTAGGGGTGCTGACGAGGGGTTGAAGAGTGAAGGATAGTAGCGACTGGCAGGCGCCGTTGGTCTGCGACCCAAATAATAACAGCTATAGTACTCCTATACTAAAACATTTCCCTCTTCATATTTGTACGACGGGTATTGTGTATTTGATAATATACCCCCGTCTCTACGTACTTCACGAATAAATTCACGTCCAACCCATTTTCGCGTTCTACGTCGGGAATTGAACGACGAAATTACATTTTTTTTCACGCTCGTGTCGTCTTGAATTCTGGCACCAGAATCTTCAAACGAGCATCATTCAATACTATAATGTTTTCCAAGGAACGACTCATTGGTGCACTTGTACCTCCTACACAACCAGGATCCTGATTTATTTCGATAGTTTTGAATTTATCCGCGAATTATTTTCCAACGCCACAAATGAGCAAACGATATGAATTTATGTGAAGATAAATTATTGAGCATCAACTCGATGGTATCATGTGAAACAATTTCATTTCCCTTTGGTATCATTACCACATAAATATTGCCATAAACGACGCAGTAATTATGTTGCTGTTAGATGATGGCTCTTGTACAATTAGATCGATTTTTCATGAACTCAATGCGCAGATAGCATATCACGTGTCTAATGACATAAAGACGTAAGCGCCATTCTACAAATTTTTGCGTTTCGTAATGACAAAAGGTCGTACAATTTTTATGTTATCGTATTTAGGCTAAAAACACGAAGATTCGTTCATGAACTTCGCAAAAAAGAATGGTCTTCATCGATTGCATAAAAAAAAAATGATAAAATTGGCGCTTAGTGCGACGAATTTTTCAAAATGTTCGTTTTTTCAATTTATCAACGCGTTTCAGGTGTTTTTATGACTAGTTGAGAAATCAGAAAAAAAACGGTGGATACGACGTTCTGCCTTTACCTTTTTATTTTTATCTTCGTCAAAAATTGTAACGAAAGAATCACATATTCACATTTTTCCATCTCTATCTGTGAATTGATCTAAGAATTTTGATCATTTTTAGAGCGAATAGCGTTGAAAGAAAATTATACGACCTTATGCCACTAGATACGCGTTATGTGTAAATAGCTGGTGATAAAATCTGTTATTGAATCTGTGCAATATCGTGCGATTCAGAATCAATCTTTTTCTTTCAGTCTCTTGCACGACCCTGTAGAGGTTTTACTTGCTTACTTGCGTGAAGTTTTTTTTTTACACGATTCTCAGTTATGACTGTGTCCAAGTTTCCAGGCTACCCCTTCTTTCGTGACGACCGTTTTTTTTCACCCCTAAATAAATTAATTGCATTTGTATCGTGGCCCACAATCTGGTCCGTGTACCTGCTGTAACAAAGAACATATCCGGACTCGCCTAGTACTGTCATACTCCGTGTCCGCTCGTGCGTGAGTTCTTGCGTGCGTGCGTGCGTGTCCTACGTACGTGCGTGAGTCCCTGCTGTTGTGAGATAGATAAAAAATAGCCTGATTGTTGCCGGTGGGTGCGTCCAGCTAAGGCTAAGATCAATGCGTCTTTGTTGGTGCATGGCGTAACCTAGCACCTGTCAATGTCGTATGTGAGTATAATCTACGCCATTGGTAGAACAAATGCAATATATTGTGTAAATTTTTTCTTCTGAGATTGTCTGACTTTCTGTCTCCCTTAGTCCCAAGCAGTCGAGATCGCGGTGTAATTTATGCTGTGCAGTATGACATCGCTCTTCACTCACGCTCCCAGAAGAAACTCGTGATTCATAATCAAGGTTGAACAAACACGTGATCGAGACGTAACTGATCAGTGGAATTTTTTTTATTAACATTTACAGTATCTGGATATGAAGATGAACATCGTGGTAGTTATGACACTGCGCCGGAAGCACTCTGATGAATTGTCATTCCTTGCCGGAAGTAAGATTTTTTTCCCTCAATTTAAGATAACATTAGTTCCAAAGCTCGAATGAAGGACGCAAAAAATTGAACAATGTCGAGACGTTTCTCATTGACATCAAGGTGACGGAGAATCAACTTGACTTCATGCTAAACGGTATTTACCATCGTTGCTAAGAAAATTATTCAGAATTAACGTGGTCGTTTGGCAATGAAAAAAAAAGAGACCATACGTGACAAATATAACGTGAAAAATACAAGGTCGTTCTGATTAGGTCATACTTTTTTATAATAAAAAAATGATTGCACAAATTCTGCGCTGGCTCTCGGCCAGGTAAAAAGTTCGGTATTCACCGTAGCACCAGCCGAATGATCAGCTCGATCATGACATAATGAAAAAGTGAAAATACACTCGGGGAGTTCGACAGGTGGCTTCCGTTGCAACATTCTCCCCTACATTCACAGGTCAAGGAATTACTGTCCCGTCTGTATTTTCCGGAATAGCAGCCCTCCTCCATGCCTGATGTATCGCCTTGGCGATTCACACATTCTCTTACAACAACTGGCTGGCTTTGATCCGCGAAGTAGACTGCAAAAAATTGTATACCTGTATCTGCACCGAGGTCTTACTGCCAGATGGTAAAACGTTGTTGGTTATCAACGCTTGGAACAAACTATGCTGGTTACCAAGTGTGACAGCATCGTCTGAGCCAACGGTGGGTAAGCCGAAGAGATTTCTGCTTTTTGACTCACATGTGAATGTCGACTTCCGGCAAAAACCGTAGGAAGAATCGGTACATGGTTTCCGGTAGGTTTCTGGATGTACGAGATCTGCACAGTTGTCGTCTTCGTCGCTTCTGCACTGGAAACACTCGTGAGCCCCGCATCCTTTTGGAAATATTATCAAGAGATGTTACACGCATATCGCACCAAGAGACCGACCGTCGGTAAGAAAATAGTATAGTTCGATAAAAGTGCGGAAAGTTGGCAATGCCCGCATCACGATGGCGCATTTTCGTCAGAAACTACCAAAACCAATGTTTTATGTATTATCTAAATGGTGCTGTATAATTTTTCAGTAATTGTATACACGTTGATAACTCAGAATCGAATCTTAAGGGCACGCATCACTCCTTCTTTACCGACTACATTCACGGGATTTCGTTTCTCTCCTGAACTAATGAAAAGATGAACAGAATCTAGTCAAATTTGGACAGTAAACTTTTTCCATCTATTTTGATGTTTTTTAATCTTGTGAAATTTCTGTTGATAATAATTGACTGAGAATTTGTTTCACATCCATTTACTTTTTTTCTCTAAAAAACACATCGTTGTTGGTCATTTTGTTTCCTATATTGAACTCAATTATAATTACAACAATTCCATGAATAGTTATCGATACGCTGAAGATAAGCTGTTTTCTTCAAATGAATTCAAATAATAAAGCTTGCAGTTCGTCATTTTCTAGGTTACGAGGTCTTAGTCTGAAAACGTCTACATTCTGAACTTTGATTCTGATCTCATCAATCGCGACCACGGGTTGTCAAAAATCATTTCAGACCCAAAACTCTTTCAAAAGCAAGAACATTTCATTTCTCTTACAATAATTTATACATCGATTCAGTAGATAGATTTGTTCGATGAAATCATTAAAAAAAAGGTCCACTTTCATTACTGATCTTTGGACGAAAATATCTTCATAACAAATTATGTTACGGCTTGGCATGTGTGTCGAACACTCCTTTTTTTCCACGCATGTATGGAAGCCTAGCAGTGCGCGAAGAATTCTTTAGCGCACGTTTTCATAAGTTTGCCAGTATTGAATCGGTAAATGGACATATGGTATCGTTGATGAGAAGATACTGATTATAGTTCAAGTATCATTGACTTTAGTATTGTGATTGGTTCTTTTTCTGCCAAGTTATTCGCCACTCGTGAGGTAATGCATATCCAAAACGAGACCACATTCAAAATTTGACCCAAATAAAATGAATATCATTTACCGATTGTGTCAATCGTCAAAAAACGAAAATACATTTCGTATCAAATTGTCATTGAGGAAAAAGTATTGAAATAACTGGTCTAGAGGAAGTGATCGGCATAATTGATTGACCAACGTTACGTTACGGGATTACTTTGATTTATACAAATATATTCATTAATGTACGGTGAGAAGTCAATGATTGTAGTACATATTCATTAATCATTATGCAATAGCATTGACGTAATCGTTAATTTGTACTGTGATACTGTGATACAAAGCGAATGCAATCGATTACGCGTAATACATAATCATGGACACCCATGCTATGCATTTGAGGTCAATTGTACTCACTGTAATCGAGAACCACACCAATCACCAATATCCGAAAAGCATTCGATATACTATGCATCATACTTTTAGCTCGGTCGTCACAAATCCTTCTTCAAACTCAAGGCCATCAGTCTCTGTGGCATAATAAAACATATTGATATTCAATAAAACAAAATGATATTCAAACTAACCTCTGACTGAGGTTTGCTCCTGTATTGATGATGAGAACTTAGCAATTGTACCAAAAATCAGACGCTTCCAGCATAAATTGTAAATTGGGAGCATCACACGTGGTATCGATGATTGCAGTATTCAAATCGTGGGTTAAATCTGTTACTCCTCTTTTTTTAACATTATGAAATCAGCCATCAAATCACAGACGCGGGGTGCAATCTGAAATGACAAGTGACGATTCATACAGTTTAACCGTCGCCTCCCAAGGTTAAAACTCTGTGCCGAATATTAACGCACAACCATTGATAATGAAATGTCAAATGTCATAACCTATACGTAACCGCAGTTCAATGGTAATGATATCGGGAAGCGTGTCAGGGACTCACAGACCAACTGCAACTCGAGCAGTGTACCGTTAATCAAATCAATTAGAGACACCAGACGCTATACTTATCCCTCAAGATGGTATTCGTTAGCATCCATTGGCAGAGATTGCTCTCCAAGCCTGAGATCAAATCACGTGCAGAGAAATCTCGGAAGTACCTGCATCTCCAAGAAAATTATCAGTAAGCCCAACCTAATACCATCGGGGTTACGATAATGTCATCCTGCTGATGATCCATGCCAAAATTTGTCGTTGTCTCGATGAGATTAATCACTCGACGATCATCCCCTTCGTAGGTGTGTGCCAGATCGATCCGTAGGTGAAGGCAACTGATGAGTGCGTGTGTGGTTATCGCGTGGGAGAAGCAGGGACAGGAGCAGAAGCGATATTAGGAGCAGGAGGTCAGCCAGCTTAGCTATTAATAATATTTAAGCGTTTCTTTACCACGTCGACGTGCGTTTCCGTGTATCACGTGCGTATATATGCGTGCACGTACGTCCGCGGCATTGCCGCTGAGTTGTGTCGCAGGAAAAGAGACATTATTCACTTAGAGTGCTTCTAGAGTACCGAGAGCCACCACTTTACAAATTATATTCCATTTGATCGCAGAACATAGGTAACGTTTTGAATCCTACCCATTCTCCACTTCATCTTTCAGACGTGCACATTTTCAGGGTATGCTCGTGCCTCTTGTATCTATTCTACCATCTGCAATTTCCTACTCGTTATCATAGCTGCATATGATTATCAATTACCCACTTTAAAAGATTCTATTTTTAATCCCTCGGCTCATCCCGCGGCCTCGAACCCCCCCGTCGACGATGATTAACCATTTGCATCATACCATATGCGAGGGTCAACCTTTAGCACTTTGAGTCGTATCAGTGATCGCCAGTGATTTTTGTGCATAACTTGAAAATTGTCTCCAATTTCGCGATATATATCTCGTTTATACATCAGATCAAGGTTTTTCGCGCATTTGCGGAAACGACTTGTGGCATATATTATAATTGGAGTCGAAGACCAGATCGTCGCGTGCAGATTTTTAGAATGTTGAGAATGCGATGGACGAGTGGGCATGCATCAGTTGAATTGAGTTGTGGGCGTTGATAGTAGAAAAAATAATAAAAAATGGTACATAGGTACCGACGATAAGTTGCATGGGCATGTACGCGACACACGTACCCGTTGAATCGCGTTCCTTCAACCACTTAACCGTGCCCTTTACTTTAATCTCGTGCCTCGATTTTCGTATCCAACCGACACGACGTGACGACGATCATTTTGTTAAGAGATGAGATAAAAATACATCATTGTATCTAGTTATAAATAGTGACGCCACTGTACGTGGATCCGGTCAAAACTTTCCAAGAGCTGGTGTCAATCGGTCAAATCATTTAAGAAATCGGTTACAATAAATAATATTACGATACATAATCAAATTATGTACTTTTACCAGGATTTTCATTTTGGAAAGGTCCTGGCTGTTGACTCATTCTGTCATTAAACTGCCATAATAATTTTCCGGTTCTAGATATTGTTTCGCCTTGTACTTTTACGTGTACTTTATTTTTACACCAAAATTCCAGACGTTATTGTACACATTGGGCTTCCCGTCTCAGCTCGACACACCATCTCGGTTTGATACTGTTGTTGTTCTAGCTCACAAGCACTTTTCTGATTTTTCATTGGTTGAATTTGAAATTTTAACCGTTTCCAAGATTCTAACGAAAATTCTAATACATTCTGTCGATAATGTGGATCAAACTCCCATCTTTGGAAACGTTTGAGGAATTTTCCTTCTCATTTATCATTATTATTATCATTACTATCATTATCCAAATGCTCCACCAAGTGAACAGGTGCATAATAACAAATTTTCGATTCGAAATAGGGGTACAACTGTTTTATTCTCTATGTTCATAATTGCACGCATTAGACATTGAGTGTTCACGACAGTCTCTATTACACCGATATAATTTATCAACCGTGAACAATTCTGCACGAATAAAATTAAAATTATGATTAGTGACCTAAATCTAATTTATCTACTCTTACACAGAAACATCTTTTGGTGGTGAAAATCCCTCAACTCTTTTTGGTAATGATGTATGCGTAGATTTGTTGACAGCTGATTGATTGACGTTGTTATCAAGATATTAATCTTTTTACTGACGATAAAAACCGTTCAGGAAAAGCTTCAACCTGTATTACCGTCCACCCCTTTATGCAGCAGTTAATATCCCGTAGTGAATGATCTGACGTTAAGTTATTACAATTGAATAACTTGTACATAGGTATAAATCGTCGATTTAAATGATCACCACATAGGTATATGATTTCATGTTGAATCGCCGTCTGCAGATAGGTACATAGGATACGACTCTCAACCGGAGGTATTCCTGCGGTGACGTATGCATGTGTTATAATGAAGGTGCGGAAAGGGGCATTCGTTGCGATTTGGGGGACTTTAAGTAGTCCGCACTCGGGGTTGGTCGATGGACAGTGGGCTTTAGTTCGTAGGGTGGGTAGGTTGCAGCCGTGTCACTACGCAGTAAAATAGTTGTTCGAAGACAGTCACGGGCGTCAGTTAAGCTCGCAAAGCTGCATAGTGTACATTCGATCAGTCTGCAACAAACGTTCGACAAATACCTCATATTTTAATAAAATTCTCAACTCAACTGATTACAAAAACCTTCGAACACCCGTCCAGACTGTTAATAGAAGAAAAAAAAATAAAAATGCGCACAACAATGTTTTACCTGTTTATCGGTGTCTACTTCATTGGTTACTGCGGTAAGTCTTCACCATACACCCCATCCGCTCGGTAACTTTTACTGGCAACGAGATTTTTTTTTTCTTACCACCAGACGTGGTACTGCGAGGCTTCACCTACAATGGGTTTGGAAATGTGATACATCACAGCCCTGATCAAAAAACAATAGATCAATGAAACTAATTTGTACAGAAATAGTTTTGAATTTGTTGAATCGTATCGAATTGAGTCGATAATCAAGAGCAAAGTTTGAGATGATAGAGAATTTCTTGCCAACGGTCAGTCATTGCGAGCCTAGTTTATTGCTTGATTATTCAGGAGAGCCGAAGATTTTGAAATCGTGCCAAATTTCGGGGTTCGATAAAAACAAATAAGATTCCGTCAGCCGATAAAGCACTCATTCGGTTAGCTGGTAATCAAGACTTGGCTTACTCCGTTGCGAGTATACGTTGGCAAATTTATCAAAATCAGTGACCCATTGGGTTCGTTGACCCATATATCTACCGCGTAGAAGACGTCGTGGAATGAGTTTATTTTGTCCCATAAAGTTTAATGATGTAACAAATTTCATCACGATTCCAGAGAATTCGTGTTGAGGATGCTGACGAGTTACCAGCGACACGATTTAAACCGTATCAAGGCAGCTTTGTAATCATACGCGGCAATTAGCTGGCGTGGTCTAACACGCTGCATTGAGTAATTCGCATGTAACCGCCACACTCATTGCGACACTGTTAATTGAATTGAATATACTCGCTCCTACATAGGCAGGATGCGAGCCCCAAGTAATTCGAGGCTCTCCATCACGCCCATCGTTATATTCGTTAATAAAAAAATATACGGTTGGACAACACGAAAATAGTCGTGCTCGTGTTGTCCACGTAATAAGTTGATATATTCATCCCATACATCAATCAGTCTGATTGGCCTGACTCCTACGTCCTTCGACTATATCAGAGTCACGTACACCGTCAGTAAGTGAATACAGTTGCGGACAAATTAATTAGATCACGTTAAATTACACAAATTGTTGTCTAAGCTCGATTATGGCCACTTCACCCGCTGTACTTTCACCTCCGAATTCGATCATACGAGCTCGAATAAATTTTTACCATTCTTGTTGCAGGAGTCGACGCTCTGAAATGCTTCGAGTGCAACAGTCACAACGACAGTCGCTGCGCCGAGCCAATTCCTCCAGATGTATTGAAGACGGACTGCGCCGAGCATTCTGAGGGTTCCAAGTACACGATGTGCCGTAAGATCACCCAGGTCATCGAATTCAGCGTAAACGGATGTGAGTCGATATCCCAAATGTGATATGTTACGCTTGATTTGTTCAATTGTTTAACGAGCCCTTCTCCGTTGGATACACAGTACCAGCAGATTCTCGAACGATCAGGGGCTGCGGCTGGGACGAGTCGAACTACAAGGGGAAGTGCTATCAGCGAAGTGGTTTCGGAGGTCGTCAAGAAGTCTGCTCGTGCCTGGGCGACTATTGCAACGGGGCACAAGGATCGACGCCGAATATCCTTCTCTACTCGATCATGATCGCCGGACTCATGGCGTTTTGGCATAAATAGTCCACCTTGGCGCAGAACAATGAGCGCTGGACAAAACTAACGATGAGTCATGACTTGTCCATGGAACTGAACATTTAGATATTTTTTCTTAGTAAGGTAAAACGCGACCAAACGGACGACAGCTAAATTCTAATATCCGGACTGTAGGGATTAAGAGAAAATATCCCTGACTGAGAAGCGATACGACTATATGGCTGTGCTGATTCGACAACCTTTCAACTTGAAATCAATCAATCCAGCCTGCCATATGTTGAACTTCACGTGGTCACAGTTCGTCGATAACTAAACTCACTAAAATATTTACTATTAATATTATACGCATGTATGTACATATAGGTATTTACGTAACATTATTCCTCTAAAATCACGAGGACTCATCCCTTGATCATATATTTATGAAATGTAATAAAATACCTTATCACAATCGAATGCCCATGCGATATGTAGATTTGCTACATTCGTCCGTTGTTCATTGGCACAGAAGTGAGCAAATTTACATCATCAAAATGGCTGAGGTTAAAAATTATTCGTAGTATGTTTAGAGGAATTTATTGTATATGTAATTGTATTTTGGTAATGAAAAACTTCAGAAATAAGTTGTTCGTTTATATTCAGAACTATGAGTTGATTACGGTTTGATATTCCATTCATCGGTCACAATGGATTGTAGATAATACACAAACTCACAGATAAGACGGATAGTTAGTGCAACGATGAAATAAAACGGTATCGCCTTATATAATTACATAGAATCAAGTCCCTGAAGTAGTGGCTCCAATTGGTTTTCAAAAAAAGAATATCACTTTTGGTAACTCACATTTTTCGTTGTTATTAAGAAATTTGTTTCCCATTTGAATAGCCTGCCATTTGGTCAACACATAATTTCCTTTTCAGCTACTCGTACATTTACAGTTTAATTCATTAACTTTTATTGAATCTGTTGCGTTTTCAAATATTAATAATACACATCATATTCATGTGTCTACCAGTTTGAGAAGTTAATGAAAAGAACAGATCGCTTTTAGTCGTCGATTCAGCCATCTCCAGCATTTCTCACTTTTTGTTTTCGTTTTTGTTCCTCTTTTTGTCGAAAGTACCTAATCCACCATACTAAAAGAATGGCGAGCAGCATGGCGTCTCGGTTTAAAGTATTTTGCATACTCTAATGCCTGCGGTCTCCCAAACTCGAAAAATCTCATACCAGGTACGTGGAATCTCAGTATTTATCACTAATTTCATCCAAAAAAGTCCGAGTGAGGTTATCTTCATCTATTAATGGCGAATCTCAGTAGCCTGAGCTTCTGAAATCGCCAAATTATTTTCCCTGAAATTTGCAAAAAATTGTCATCAGGAATTGGTGACCGGTGGACTAACGCATCTAGCAACTGTTCCAAGGACACCAATTTTCCCAGGACTGACCAAGGTGGAGGATCATGCACCCCTCTGCCCCGCGATCCAGTCGATCATCAGTTCCACCCGCATCTTCGCTGTCCCCGTCTCCGTCTCCATCTCCATCCATAACCCTTCCCCTTCCGTTGACCCATCAGCAGCCACAGCAGCACATCCTGTACGGACCGGTAACGACGTTGCATACTCCGTGCATTCATCCTGCCAGCAATCAGCCAGGTACGGGTACATCGAGCGCTGTTCGAGGTTAGCAACCCAGGAATGGCAAGCAATCGACCTCCCACTCATGCGAAATTTTTCAGGAAAGAGCACGAAATGGCATGGGAAAGCTAAGGCTCCGCGAAGCCAGTACTGCCACGGCCAGCCGACGCAATCGACGCATCTGTCATATGCTGGGAAACCCTTAGTGCTGTACGATCAGACGCAGGCCGCTACGGCACCCGCATCAACGTCGTCGTTCCTTGTATCGTCTTCGACATTTTCTCACGGCCAATTTCCAGCCGATCACTACAACAATTCCAGCGTTGCGCTTGTGCCTCCGCCGTATTTCAAACCACCGGATGTTCAGACGTTCTGTCTTGTCCAGGACCGCCAGTCCCAACCGCAGCATAATTCTTACTACAACATATCGGCGACTAACACTTGCAGTCTACAGACAGTAAACTCGACCCCTGGACTCCAGCTTCCCAATCTCACACCGTACGCGGTAGCTGCCTTTCCCAATAACCAGATCTCCGCTCCATTGCCCGTTACTTCAGCACAGATCTTTCAGACCGCACCACTAGGCTTGGTATTCGGTCCACCACCCAGAGAAAAACGAGTTGCTTCCAATCTTGATGTATCGGTTCCTTCGAAGTGCGTGAGGAACAAGTTCACGACTACCGGGAGCGCCGAAACCCACACGATTTCGAAGCTATATAACGAATGGCCACCGTCACCGGTACGTGCTATAGCCACTTCGTCACCGGCCGTAGGTACTGGGCTGGTGAACGCTGCACTTTCTTCGAGAAGCACCATCTTCGACAGTTGTAGAAGTACGCAAAGTGTGCCGTCAAAGAATTCTTGTCGCTCGACGGCGCCAAAGCAACCCGAAGATCGATACTCTGACGAGTCATCAGCCAGTTTTGATTTTACAATAGAAGCTGAGAAGATGGTGTCTGCTCTTTGCAACACGGCTTCTTCGAACGATCTCGGAGGGCCCTCGGGCAGAGACGAAACTCAGAAAACGGAGACCAATTACTTCAACGGAGCTGGTGATAACGTGGGTAACAAAGGGAGCTGGTTTGCAGACATTGAAATCGACTGTCCTACCAATGGATCTGGGGGTAGTAGAGCTGTTGGTACCCAAACCCAACCGAATCAGGGAATCACGCAACAGCTACCCGAGCTGATGCGGAAAACTACGTACTGGGGATGCAGCGAAGCTGAGACAATCTTGAACGGGCCTAAGTACCAGGACCCGAAACTGGTCTGGCTCTCGAACATCTCGTCAGCGACTAGAACTGCAATTACCAAATCTTCAACCTGTTTCCCAGTGTTCACTGGCGACAGAACATTCGTGAATGACCTTATCAACTCTCTTTTACGGATAACGAACGGCTGGCTCATCCTAGACAACTATTTAAACAAACAACATTATCCGGATGTGTCGAATAAGTTCGACGCTGAACTTACGAGATGTTTTCAAGACTGGGAAGGAAGCACGTACGAGTTACTTAGGAACGTCATTCAGACGTTTATCAAACTCGATGCAGGTAGTCAGTCAAATTCGCAATGTGAATCGCAGAGCGGTTCTTTTCCGGGTGACGTCTCATTGTACACCCAAGCCGAGCTTTTGGGTCCACCTCTGACCAGTCAGCATCGTTCAAACAGCAATTTTCTCTCTTCGGTTCAAGCAGCCCAAGAATCTGCATACGCTGTACACTACACGCCGCACCCATCCGGAGCACAAAATTTCCACTATCTGAACCCCCAGCAAACCCAAAAGGAGATTAAACCGCGAAGTAAATGGACGATAACCGAAAGCTCAGCTTCTGCTATAGATGGAACAAAGTCTGTGCCAGACGTCACGATGCCACAAACCGATCCGGGCATCAGCGGGAACAAATTTCGCGCGAAGTGCAGCACGCCCTCGGCCAAGGGCACGTCTCGACAATCCCTGAACGCAGAATTCTTCGACCTGAGGAATAAGGTGATGGAAAGCAATGCTGACTTCGGATATCAGTGGAACATTAACAGTGATTCAAGGAGAAAGGCGGATTTCCTTTTCGGCACGAAACCTCCAGGAATGGATTCAGTTTACAGCACAAACTCCTCGACGGGATTAGCGTCGTTGTATACGACTAGGACACCCTATTCGACGTACGAGGAACCGAGCACTAAAATCGATCCCGTATTTCATACTGCTAGGTCAGGAGTCGAATCCGTTTACTTCGGCAGATCATCGAGTGGCGGAGAGTCAAATTTTTTGGCAAAACTTCGCATGGATACCGACTATACGAGCCAATTGTCAAGACACGCGAATCTGAATTATACAGGGAAGATATCGAACCGTGGTGTCGATTCGGTATACCTTGGAAAGTCTTCGACTCAACAATTGGAACTGGCTACTGTGCCTAGGAACAAGATGACTCTGTTGAGTCAGATTGAACCAAGCCCGACGCCTAGGAAGGAGCCTGAACAGATGGCGGCTAATCTCACTGCTTGGTTTGCCAGCATGAGGACTTCGAATCCAATGCTGACTACTGGCTCCGTAGGGAATACGGAGAACCGTTTTTCGGAGAGTTTCCGATCGCTATATCCTCAGGAATCATCGAGGAGTGTGATGGATCTTACCAGGCAGCTTCAAATGGACCCAAACCGGCAGCTGCAAACGATACAAAATATGCAAAGCATCCAAAGCGCGCCCTGGAATGCCTGCAATTTGATCAACAAACGAAGCAACGTCCAGCAAGCCGACGAGTATGATAGCTCCGAAGATGTTCGGGTTTACATGAAGCCAGGAAGCTACAATGTGCCGAAAAAGCGACACAATAGACGCCAAAACAAACGTACTGATAATTCAGCGACTGTCAAAAATCCGAGTAGCAGTGTAAACCAAAACAATCACTCGTCGAAAGATAAGGAAAAGGGATCTTCAGGCTCTGGGACTGCGATAACACTCTCATTCCCAGCCGTCCCGGTCCTTCAGCCGCCATCGTTCTCCCTGGAAAACTCCCCCAGAACCCCCAGACCTGTGAACTCGTCCACGTCTCTAGACTTTCCTCAGGACATTGCTTGGAAGGCGGCCTGTGCATCTGCAGAGATTCTCTTGGAAGCTCTGAATGTCAAGGAGGGTGAGGTGGGTATAGTTCAGGTCAAGGCTATCCCGGGAGAAATGAATCCTGAACCGAAATGTGAGGAAGGTGGAGCCTCCAGTTACGAAGCTTCGGAAGATGATTCAGGGTCAACCTGCAAGTTATCACCGCTCGGGACACAGTCCAAGGAGTCCAAAATGAGCAAGACAAACGTGAAAACGGACTCGTGGCTTATCAGAACCCTAAACAACGCGAGTATCAAGCAGAGACAAGAACCAGACTTGGACAGTTCGGAATCTTCCAACAGTTCTGTGCACGAGAATGAACTGACTGCTGAAGCATTACTAGAAAAGCCAGATGCGAGCCTCAGACGTAGTCAGGAACCGAGAGACGAGGATCAGACTGAAAACTTAGCCGAGAACATTTCAAGGGCGACATACTCCGAGACCGTTCGACGTTGTGCTTCCAGCACCATTTCGAAGCAATCGTGTAGATCAAGACCACAGAAGGCTGCAAGTCACACGATAACCGGAAGTTCAACATCGACTCAAAAGTCCCAGCGCAAAGAGAGCGAGCGTTCATTTGCGGTGCACAAATCACGGAAGTCGAGTGCTAAGAGATCCACGAAGGATCCGGAAGTTGGTAAAAACGAAGAAAGTTCCGCGAAAGCGAAGTTGATAAAGGAAGACTTGACCCGATTTCCTCCGCTCAAAGGACACTCGAAAAAGAAAGACACGACTGCAGGTACTTCAGGAGAGAACGGGAAGAACAAAAACGGAGATCGAGGGTGGTCCGTCTGGTACAGCTCACGAAGAAGACAGAGCCTCAGCCCCATGGCATCGAACAAACTGGAGTTGATCCATCAGACCGTCTGGCAAATGGAGGAGGCTGAGATGTTCAAATATCCTCCCTCGAGTTCGATGGCGGTCCGGTCTTCTGCGGAATCAGTTTGTGTACGCAAAGTAAAATGATTCACGGATATTTCGATCTTACTTTGTAAATTTTGCTTTTAGATCGAAGATTATTACAAGATCATAAAGAGTCCGATGTTCCTCGACACGATCGGCTATAAGTTGAAGAACGAAATATATCACAAGGTGGAACACGTGGTCCGAGATTTCAGAAGGATCATCTTTAACTCGAGGGTCTATCACAAGGTTTGTTAGGCCTTAGAAGAATCGTTGTGGTGCAATTTCGTCACTATATTTCTTGCTTGGGCCCCCAGAACGACGCCGAGCGTATGGCGCAGGTCGAAGCACTGTCAAAAAAACTTGACAACCTATTCCATGAACACTTTACAAACTGGGACTTTGAGAATATCACTGGAAGTCCGCAGGATGGAAACGGGTCGCCAGTTCCAGTTCGACACAAACTGCCAGGAACGCAGAAAGGACAACGTTCCGCAAACACGAAAAAGAGTCCCCCCATTTCTACGAACGCGGACAATACCGGCTCTGTCCACTAGCTAATCCCAACATAGAAAATTGTTCTGTTTTGATTATCCACTTTTTTTATGCTTCTTGCATGCCATTTTGATAGATAGAACATCTTCATTTGTTTTCCTCGGTTACTCAAATTCTCACTGCCGTTTGTGACGCGTGTGACACATACATTCGCAAACATTTCAAACTTTCAGCAACAAGTTTACCATTAGGCTATAGGAGTATCAGATTTCAGGTCGGAAAATGTGAAATGTGACGAGTATATTGAAATAGCTGTTGGCACGATTTATTAAACGATTTTGAATGGTATGGATAACGATTAACAAAATGACTATGAAAATATTAACAATAATGATGCTAATGAATAATTAATTAATAGCGGTAGCAATAAAACTAATTATAATAATGAGAATAATTTGATAATCTTAATTTTTACTGCACTACTAGATTGGCGGAAATCGTTTTGTTTTTATATCTGAAATGTATTCATGACAGAATGTATCGCAAGCTTAGCTCCAACGGCTTTAGGTTTGATATAAGATTGCTTTCCAATCGTTAAATGATTATTGTTGCAATATTTTTATTTTATTTTTATTTTTTTTTCTCAGTATTGTGTGAAAAATGTTGGTGGATAACGAAATAAATCACAATAAATATCTTCCCTGATAGATTACAACAGATTCAAGTCATTTTCCTAAGAGGGTGGTAGAATTTTAGGTATTTTCCGTTATTTGAAGTTGCATGATCCCAATAATTATGAAGGTTAGATTAAGTCCGATCCTTGGTGGTTGGCTTGGCTCATCAACCCTACGATGCATCGCATGAAATATCAACAAGGTGGCGAAAAAAAATGTTCATCAATATACGAATTGCCCATTTGCACTGCTGATGGGTCCAGTCGGGTCAAAATAGTATATCGTGTTACAAGTGCAGAAAGAGGCTGATATCCGTCGAGTGTGAAGTTAGCAGCGCAAACCGACAGCGAGCGTCGCATTTGCAACGAATACGACTGTGTTCGGCGAGTGCCGTAATCACACACGAGTATTCGTGGCAAATGCAGCGAGCCGAGGTGAGTGCCGCTATCACACGAGTTTAGATATCGGCCTTCCGCACGTGCCACACACTATATTTTTTGTAATTCCTGCGATGGAAAGTTTGATTTTCGAAGCATGTATAATAGCGTGCGTAAAGTGCCACTTCTTAGAGCAGTGCGGAAAGTAAAGTTTTCTGTACGGCTCGGAAAAGTGGCACTTTACGCACGCTATACACGCTTCGAAAATCACACTTTCCAGGCAGGTGTTGCAAAATATATCTTTTCCACAACTCTTGGAGTGCATAATTACAGGTGGGCGGTCGAACAAGTTGAGCAAAGCGTTGCATGTGCTCATCCCCGAGCCACTCACCAGTTGTGATATCCCCGACAAATGTTCCCGGTAAAGGATTGGTAGGGGTATTTGGATTCTGCATTATTATTTATTATGTATGAATATCGTACGTCGAATTTGTCGAGTATCTATTGTTTGTGATTATCTAGTGTTTGACGTCTTCTATCTGAATTGTACGAGACTCCGCCGAGTCTCTTAATTGGCGCCAAGCTGCCTGTTGACGCCAAGCTGCACATACGTATCTGGCACAAAGCTGCTGATATGTCTTTGGCACGAAGCGGCCTTGCCTCCACTGAGTTGAGTCAACTTGGGAGATTTTCTTGGCGATAGAAGACAACCTAGCTTAGCTTAAGCTAACTTAATCTAACCTTATCTAACCTACCCTAAGTGACCTAATTGAACGTATTCTTTTTCCGTACAACACAGTCCAACCTCTATGTAACTGAACTTGGTCAAATAAGTAAAAGATGGAAAAATACCAAATTTGTATATTTTAATTGAAATACCGATACTGTAACCTATGCGTTTTCCCAGTTCCCAACCTCCACCCGAAATCACCTGAAATCACTCCTACTAGACCTGTATTTCCTTCTTTCTTTTCTCTTTCTTCATTCCTTTGTCTTCTTTCTTCTCTCCTTGATTCGCTTCTACTGATCCATGCCGGATGCCGTTGACCTGCAGTGACCTGCACATGGAACTATGCAATAATGGAAGTCGCCGATCTTTGCGCGACGGTAGACAACCACCTCCACGCTATTCTGTGTTAGCGGCGGAATGATGAACTTTTGTATTATCAAAATTGTCTGGACAATAGCGACATCTTACAGCTGCATTCTCAGCCTAGCTTATCAGCACCTAAAGCATGGACAGATATTCTATCCGGATGATTACCCATGACTTTGTGGTTGCGAATTGAAATCCGTTTAAAACGAGCCATGAAGAAGTACTTTCATGAGTTCACCGCTACAACTAGCCTGCAAACATCATTTCATGCCACAGTCCCAGGGTGAACCGTTCAATCCTGTGTATATACCGTGAGTAACCCTGGACACTGGCCACTTGGTGCGCCTGAAGCGGGCAACCGTACGCACGGCACGTGCTAATTCTTATGGTACGTGTGTACGGTTGCCCGCTTCAGGCGCACCAAGTGGCCAGTGTCCAGGGTTACTCACGGTATATCACATTGACGTATTGAAAACTTGTTCGTTCGACACTTGACGCAGTTCAAGCTAAAAAAGGACGTAGCCATAGTGGAGTAGAAGAAAAAAAAAGAAATTTTCGATGAACTTGGCACGAGACTCTACCGATCAGTCGCTTGATGTGAGAACACAGTCCAATTGCCGTATCAGTGAGAATTTGTTTCCGGTCGAGATATCACCGCGTGCTTCCAGCACGATTTGAGATGTCACGTTCTTCCACGTCACTCCCGTCGAACTATTCTAGATTAGTCACTACAACCATGTGGTGTTGTTAGATGCTAAGATCCTTCAGTAAAATTAAAGTTTCACTGTAACAATGTTATCATAATTCACTCATCTCAATAGACAAGTTTTGCAACTTATCGTTAACCGTTGAAGCTGAAAGTCTTCAAAACGATGCTTACTGGACCCCTGTTCCGCCTAGGTGCTTCGTCACAATCATTATCTTCATATTAATAACACTTTAGAGGAACCGATACAACTGTCAAAATTTTTTGCCAAACCTGTATGGAAAGTCGAGGTAGAGGCACCCAAAACAGACTTCTGCGAACCACTGTGCGAAGAGATTTTTCTTACACCAATGGCGGTGAATAATATGGTGCGCATGCGCGAAGAGGACTTTCATTCAGGCGTGGCGAAATAGTATATCTAATGTATAAGTGCATGAAGTGCGGGAATTTGGAGATTCCTGACGAGTTCGAATGCCGACACTCGTCTTTGGCTCGTGCGGCATAATCTCGTCCACACTCGTCCGGAATCGCTAACCCGCACGAGTTGAACATCCTGTTCTTGTAAAACCTGTAATGAGACGTTCGACTTCGCGGACTGTGGAGGGTGCACGGGATGGCCGATCCCCTAACGGACCAAAAGCAGTGCGGGAATTCAGAATCCCGCATCTCGCACACCCTCCACAGCAGAGTTGTGAAAAATGCATTATCTTACTAATGCATTATCAAATCCATTACTCATTACATTTTTGATGAGTAATGGATTTTTCTTTCATTATGCATTATTTCGGTAATTAATAATGGATATTCACTCAATTATTCATTAGGTATATTTTTAATGAGTAATGCAATTTTTTCCCATTACGCATCACTTTGGTAATTAATAATGGATATTCGGTCCATTATTCATTAAATTTTCAATGAGTAATGCATATTTTTCTCCATTAATCATTATTTTGGTAATTATCAATGGGAATACGCTGCATTATCCATTATATTTTTAATGAGTAATGCAATTTTTTTTTATTCCGCATTATTTTCGTAATTATTAATGGGCATTGGCTGCATTATCCATTACATTTTTGATAATTGATATAATTTTTCCCCATTACGCATCACTTTAGTAATTATAGCTGCAACAAAGCATTTTTTTTCATTCCATATGACATGGAATGTATATTGACTGTGAGTACTAATCTTCTGCCGAGTTTTTATTAAGTGATAATGTCTAATACATTATTTTGTTACGTACAATGATGAAAATATATGATTGCGATTCATTACTGTAATCCGAGCTCCTAACTCAATCTTTCACAATCAGTAATGAATAATGTGATCCGAATCCATTGCCCATTATTTTAGTAATGTATAATGCAATTCAAATCCATTATCCATTACTTTGATAATAAGTAATGCAATTCAAATCCACTACGCATTCCTAAATCAATTACCAATGGTTTCACAATCCATTGACCATTATTTGAGTAATGTATAATGCATTAATTTTGAATTATGTACTATTTTCGCAACCCTGCTCCACAGTGCGCGAAGTTGGACTTCCCATGCAGGTGTTACGAAAATGATTTATTCCGCCTACCTTCCATCTTTTTTCATGTGATTCGGGATTTTCGAATTCTAGGTAGAGATAATGAAGCGTAAAACTTTTATTTTCTTTAGCTTGATAATACAACTCATCGAATCTCAAGGAAAAAACAAATAAAACACGATTACTGTGTTAACCTGCAATCCTATTTAGACCTGAAAAACTAATCTTTTATATCTTTGATTAATCTTCAATAAACACTTTAGATAAATGTTACATTTTGCACCAAGGGCAGGTATATAGCCTATCTGGTCCATTAGGTACACCATGCACTCTCCACGACCCACACGCAGGTATGCCAAGCATCATTGTTGGTAATTTTCATTCTGCGTTACGTCCGCAAAAGTACTCGCGGCTTTATTTACTGGGCCTTGTCAACTTGAGTTTCATGACTATAGTGTTGAGTAACTTTCTCCACCAATTCTGGGGAAGCTACTCGTCGATCCCACGCCCATCCTAATTTTGCCATACAATCAATGAAGATTGTCGTGGAGTTGAAATTGATATAATGAAACTCGGAAGTTTTATAATCCCATGGAAAGGTGTGGTGATAGTTGTGCGACCCTTCACCCAGCACGAACAGACTGACCAACGAATTCTCCGCCGGATTTATAAATCTGTAAAAGAGTAAATGACAAATATTTTATTCGAAGACACGTGGAATTGCAAACCTTTTATGTGAAGATTCGGCTGGAATTAATTTCTGTTGGTATATATGTTTTTGAAGAAAGACAAATTTTTGTTGGGGTGTATTTTTGAGGATACATCTTTCTATTTGTATATCTCTATGACTAGACTGTCGAGGTGTAGAATACGTGTATTGATACACGTTTCATTTGATACCTGTGATCATGGTCATACTCACAAAGATGCAATGACTGATTGTGAGTCGAAGTCTTACCTATTGTATGGACGGTTGCCCCAAAAATGTGCCACGCTATTTACGCACCAAATACAGTTCAGAATGAGCACGTAGCGAAGGAAACATTGGGTCAAAGCAGCGTTCAGAATGGTTTCTTCCCAAAATAAAACAGGAATTGCGGTTGGAATGGCGAAACAGAATACCAGTCTCAACGGTTTCGCGTACCTGAAGAATTTGTTCAGTCACATAAACATAAAGCATGATCTTCACTCGAAACATAATAACAATAGACAGTATGTATCATGAACTCTTACTTCTTGTTAAACATGGCCACTGGATCTGCTAGGATGTCAGTCATGTCGATATTCTTTGCTTGGACAATGTATTCGGGGTGTCTCTCGAGCATGATCCAACCTACGTGGGAGAAAAAGAATCCTCGTGACGCGTTGTGGGGATCTGCGTCGGTTTCCGTGAACTTGTGGTGAACCCGATGATCTTTCACCCAGTAAAAAATAGAATTCTATAAAAACCATACGACTCAGATTACGTCAGAATGGGATCCCATTGGTTCATGCTGTCACTTATCAGTGCTCTAGCCAAGTGATCAGTCAAGGAATGTCAGTCCTCACCATTCCTGTAGCACTGTGAGCGAGCATCAGAATTATTCGCAGAAAAAGATTTGCTTTGTAAGTACGATGAGTCCAGAGACGATGAGCACCCGCCGTAACCCCTATGCCTAGTCCATATCCAACAACGAATACTGGCCAAAAAAAAGTTTTATTAAGGGGTGCAGTCTACTAAAATCGAATACAAATTATTCGTCACGGTGCCATTCACACGCATATGAATTCATATGACGAAAGTAATTTGGTATTTTTCACTTTTGGCACTTACTCGAGGCTATTGTCGCCCACTTCAGTGGTACCGAATGAAGCCCAAAACCGTAGAAAATTACGGATGCAGCAGCTCCAACGTGGAAAAACGCAAGCTGAAGTACGTTATCCCACATAATTTTTTCTCGAGTCTGGGCCCTGCAGGTGCGGCGCTCTGCAATCTTCTCATGATATGCTTGCGCGTCGATAACATCTAATGTCTCGTTTCGTATTGAAGGAATCATTTCAAAATTTCGGTCGATGTATCGCGAATACATTAGTTGCGTCTTGCTCTATATATTCTAGTTCTATTCTATTCTAATCTATCAAAGTAATTTAGCAATGTGCACGGCAAGTCGATAATTTTCAACAATCTCAGATATTTCAACAATTTTTTTTTGTACCGCCAATGACTTGATAGTTCCAACTGTGGAGAAGCCACTTGTGTGACGGGAGTTATACTCACCAACACCAGTACGTCGTGACACAGTTCCCGACCTCTGGTGACAGGTAATATTGGCACCGCATACATAATTGAATATTATCATTTTTTATCCAACTCAATTTCTCACAAAAGGCATTGAATAACAAATTTTTGTATGTATTCCGATGTCTTCTTTAGCTGTGATTTTTATCGATCCGATATATTCTCATGAATACTAAGAAAAAAATTGAAAACGTGAAAACTCAATAATCGGCAAAAAAAAGGTCAAATAATGGGGGTAGGAGATTGAGACTTTGGCGAAATTTTGTTTTCTTGATCATAAACGTTTTGCCTAAATTGTTGTGTTGGAAAAAAAAAATCACGAGCTTTTCAGGCTAAACCCGGTCTGAATAAGCCAAAGGCCCAATAAGTACGTTTTATGCAGAAAGTTAGTCAGCATGAAGCTCAGACTACACATTTAATCCATCCAAAAAAAAAAATACTGAACCGTACAGCGGATTATCGACATAGCGCTAATTCCATGTTTTTTTCTAACATTCTACTCAGTACAAAATGCGTCCTCAATTTTTTTCAGATTTTTTTATCCGTTGAGTCCTATGCTTATACACAGGACTTAGTTCGTTTTGCCGAAACGTCTCCAGATAGACTTTTTATGACAGGACTCCAAGACATAAGACAATATTCATAGCGGCCGTCGATATGTTGACATAAGCCAGAAAATTCTATTGTAATTGTTTTGTGATTTTCTGAGTTACGTCTGTTCTATTCTGCACGGTGAGTTACGTCTGTTTCCTCAGGACCCGTCGATGTGTTATCACCTCGGTTATCACTTAATGACGACCTCACAAAACATGTGCCGAATCTTCCCGCGTCTTGTCGGGTTTTTCGGCAACCCGCATTCGGGCCCGGAAATTTCGGAGTGTGTGTGAAGTATTTGTGTGGACCTCACACACGCTACGCATTCCATCACAAAGTAACCCCCGCCCCCAATCACGCATGCATTTTATTTGACTATTCTTTTCAAACTTTCAATATTACGTGTCACCAGACGTCGGGGAACAGTGTGACGACGTACTGGTGT
>JAFFZH010009439.1:0-11197 GCA_018420115.1 Euura saliciscinereae | reverse complement strand
TGGCCCGTTTAGCCCCACCTGCCCATTCCGCCCCACCTTCCCCTAATGGATATTTCGAGGGATACATTCACCAATGATCACATATACTCAAGTTCGCGGAAAGAAAATTCTATACACAATGACAAAAAAAAAAACAACAAAAGCACCGTATTTGTTAGACTTAATTTTTGTATCGTCTAATTAATCGCGTTCCATTGTTACAACAGAAACAAATTTTCTCATCTTTTTGTTATTTCACGTGCGCTGTGAGAACGGTTCGGTTTTAGACAGGAATAGATAACGAAACAACTAAATAAAGAAGCTAAAAATAACACGAATCACTGTCTGTAATACACAATTAGCTAACGATAGTTAAGAAATTATAGATTTACAACAAGGTAGTAGCATGAGTTTCTTTCAAGAGTCGCAGATATTTTTTTTCCTTTTTTTTAGAGTAGAACATCATTCATACTTATACATGTACATAGATAGGTATATAAATATTATTAATTTGTTTAATGTATACATGACTCGAGCAATGTGTTCCCTCTGAAATGATATTTTTTTTTTGTTTCATTTCAAGTATTGTGTATAATATCAGAGAAAAAGTATTTGGATCGCCGACAGTTATTCCTAAACGAACAACCACTCTTCTCATAAATTGACTATTTTCCATTTGACACGGCTTCTTGCTATAATTCCTAATTTTTTCCTAGTTATCTTGCGCGTAGTTATTATATTATTTTTATATTCTTGTACGACTGGTTTATGTATTAAATGTATAGAAATATATTTGCTCTCAGATTAGATAGGGAACAAATGCACAATAAATAATGCCCCAAAATGCAACGCTCCGATACACAACAACACTGATAAACACTATAATAAGTAATATGTATGTATATTAGAAAATTATTGAATAATTTCGTCTCTAATCGTCGCCTTACCGATTCGTCAATCATTATTTTATATCTTCTTTTCGTATCAGAATTCCGTGACAGTAAATCCTATCAATACAATTTTTAAAAATATATATAACAAAAAAAAAAAAAAAATTAGTAACAACTATTGAATCATACGTTTACTTCATAAACGTGCTCAATGCGATATTACGTGTTCATATCAATTTTTCGCCTCGAAAATTATTCCAAAAAACAAAAAGTTAACAACAGACTTTTGACTAATCAACTTTTCTTCGTTCCTCAACTTATCATCGCCGCCCTCAGCTACTTTTGAACATACACAAGATTTTTCCTTTCCTCTTCTCACAAGATTAAAAGTAAAATAACAGAATCAAAATTTTCTTTAAACGTAATAAATCTGAGATAATTTCTCGACACTCTTTTTCTTTCGTTTCGTCTCGTTCTATCTCTAGCGATGGGATATTTTCTTCATAATTTGGCACACGTGATAACGACACAGCGCTTAAACTGGTTCACAGCTCAAATCGCTTCTTCCTCTCAGCGACCATACCCACTGCGGGTAGTGGGGGGTGAAGGGGATGATGATAGGTGGGCGTTGGCGTCGGGGGCAGGCTGCGACAACTCCTGCCCGGCCACCTCACCGAGGGAGACCTCGTCAACTCTGAACAATAAATGAAATATGTCAATAAATGAAATAGTCCGTTTAAATTCCAACAATAAATGAAATATGTATTGAATAATTAGTAAAATTGGAAGACAGCGATGACCGAAAATCGTTCGCTAATAAACGATTGTTTACCTGCAATGGAGAGAGCTGTGGGTTCCGGGGTGAGGCGGGATGTGTTACGATCAGCGTTTGAACGGATGGCGAATGTCTCCTGGTGTTGCTGTTTTTCACCTTGCTTACTCTCCTGCCACCGGGTGTCTGTTGTACCACCTTTTGATGATTTTATTTTTATTTATCGTTTCATATTTCGCATTTCTCGTATTGTTAATTATCGAGCATAGTTATTAAACATTTACAATTCGTTAGTTTAGTTAAGTACAATCATAACGAAGTATCGTCGCGTTAATAGATAAACAAAAATGGTAATAGCTTGAAAAATTCAGCAACCAAGTTTCCATTTGTTAGTAGGTGAATAAAATTAGGAACGAAACAATTAGCGTTATACGTATTAGTCTCAACGATAACAATTCTCGAAGAAAGCCGAGCGCAGTGATAATAAAAAAAAACTGAACGGCGTTGGATTTATCTTGCGAGATGGATGCAGGCGGAGAAGCATTCCTTCTGAATTCTTATCATTAACTAGATACCGAGAAAAGGTCAGAATTCCACCACCACGGCCTCCGTGTCTTTGACGCCTTCTTCTGTACCTTGATACTGGTGGGGCAAGCCGCTCCTTGGCCTTAGGCTGTCCCAAAGTTGAGAAGTCAGACCGTTACGATCTTGATTCGTAGTTTGGCCAAAGTTATTAGCAGTCGTATCTTTCTTATCGTTTTGGGTGAGTTGGAACAAGATGAATTGTTCTGCCTGATCAGATCGTTCGAATACGGTAATGATATCGACTTGATCCTTTCAAGTTTGTAAGAAAACGGACCAGGCTTGTTATTCTCGTTTGACAACAGCTTTTGTATAGACGAAGAACTCTTAGGACGCGTGTTAGTTACTTTAGAATCTTCGCTAGCGGCTCTTATCACCGGTTCTTTGCTAAAGCTTCTTATTTCCTGCTGTTTATAAGCCGGCGAGTAGTCTAACGATGGGGATTTTGATGACCCGCCGGATGATTGACGAGGTTTGTTCTCCCCATGCTGTTAGTAAAATAATTTAAACTTGTGTCAGTCGTATTGAGATACGTGAAAGTTAAGCTGCTGCTAACGATGTATATTACATCGCTAAGCACATGTATGATAAAATTAAACATCTATAAAGCGACGAATCTCCACCTTAAGTTGCTGTTGCAGTCTGTGTATCTAACAGCTGTACAGATTCATTGATCTCTATGTCGTTAGTTTCGGAAACAATATGCGCACGGAGTTGTTTGTTCCTGGCGTCCAATTGCAGGATATGCTGTTGAGCCTGGGACAGTTGTTTCGCCAACGAACCGACCCTAGGGTTTTCTATCATCTAAGTTAAATGTGAGCTCGAATAGGACGAAAAAAATACTACAGCTGTACGTATCTCTAAGCTTCTAAGTGAGGAGGATACATGACTCTCTTCTCTATAACCTATGTGTCGATCTTACCCCTATTCCATCATCGCTTAAACGCGGCACATCTTCAGTTCAGCTGACGTCTATACCTGTATACCTACATATTATAGTCTAGTGAGATAGACTTATTCAATCAAAAGCAGAATCATATTGTTTGGAGTGGTATTTGATGGTGTAGGATCGTAAGTACAGGGGAAATAATTTTTTCTGATGTAGAGTAATTTTATCATATAATATATTGGTAATAATATTGTTTTTCTACAATCTAATTGAAATTTCTTTAAGTAGAATAATAATGAAAATGCAAAGTACTAAAACTAAACTAGAAAAAAATATATGAAATACAAGTCTTATTTTGAATATACATATATATACTGTTAGCGACGGCCTTACTTTCCGTTACTATAACCGGTAACTCAGAACTTCCATACAATAGATAATTTTTAACCGACTTCAAAAACGGAGGAGGTTCTCAATTCGGTTGTATTTTTTTTTTATGTTTGTTACCTCAGAACTCCGTTATTTATAAACCGATTTGAAAAATTCTTTTTTTATTCGAAAGGGTATACTTTCAGATTGGTCCCCTATAAATTTCATCAAAATCGGTTGAGTAGTTTGATTTTGAAGTCGGTTTTTTGTCACTCGTGATTTTTGAATAAGTGAAAATGAGGATGATCCCGTTCCG
Source organism: Euura saliciscinereae (assembly GCA_018420115.1). Classification (NCBI taxonomy): domain Eukaryota; kingdom Metazoa; phylum Arthropoda; class Insecta; order Hymenoptera; family Tenthredinidae; genus Euura; species Euura saliciscinereae. Next base: position 7,400 of record JAFFZH010009439.1, on the reverse strand, counting down.
ATCAGTCAGCTGTAACAGAAAGAAAAAGATCAATTGGTTGAATGATACATACATGGAGAACTATGTTGCCGGTTAGTGAAATGAGATAGATAGAGTGAGCTGATTGGTAGGATTGAAGTGAATAAAAGGGAAAAGCATCTTACCGGTTTTTTTTTCATCACTCTTCGGCCTCCGGCTCTACCACCACCTCCTCATCTGGTGCCTCCGCATCCGGATCCTTCTTTATCCCAATAAATATCACGTTGTCTGTTATAGACCAGCCGTATGTGTGTGTCTTCATCCACTTGGAATTGGGTACCTACCAACTGATCGTCGCTCAGGAGTATGATAAGCTGCATTGCCATACTCTCGATGATCTGCGGAGGCCACCGCCTGAACCAATCCATCGGTACCACTGTCCTATTTGTCACGAATCTATAATGTGCGGTTTCCATTTTTCCTTCCTTCTTCTTCTTCTTCTTTCTCTGTAAATTTTAACAGAACAATTACACTCAGTAGAGTAGGTAATTTCACCCAATCACTAGACAATTCACCACCATATTTGAAAACACTCACTTCTAAAACCTAGCAACCTGCACTGAGTGAGGGTTCAAGGAGTAATGATTACGTCGACGAACCTTCGACGTTTCTTCGATACCACTTCAAGTTTATTTGTGTGTATATGTTTGGTGTTTATTATACTTTCGATACGATGAATATAAGCTCTGTTCTAAGCGTTGAAGACTCTGCTCTAAGCGTTAATGAGGTACATAACGGAAATTTTCGTGGTGTCGACAAAATAAAGAATAAGACATCACCACCATGATACCTCGTGTACGTATTTTTGATACTCTTCGCGGATAAGAACAGCATATGCTTACCTAAAAACAAACAATCACTACGATGACGAAGAGTATCCGGAGTCGTTTAGACCCCGCAAAATTTGATCAAATGGGTTGATCTCCTCATCCTCATCCTCTTGGTCAGGCCGAGCAAACCGTCTACGCTAATAAATGTAATCACGCTCCACCGCTGGTGCATTATCGTTCTCGTTTCTATCATCTCTTCCTCATTTACGTCATCTTCACCTTCATTTGCATCTTCTTCCTCCTCTTCGGTCTGGTCAGAGTGCTTACGTTTGATGCGGTGTCCACAAGCTGAGGTGCATTATTGCGTACTGCTTACGTTTCCGTAAGACATCTGTCAACAAGGATCTGCCTAGCGTACAAGAAATAAATGATGCCAATACAGTCATTATAAGAATGGTACAACAAAAACCATTTGCTCAAGAGATAAGAGCACTAAGAATGGGAGAAGATTTAGATCACAGAAGTCGCATACTCTCTTTGAATCCTTTCTTGGATCAGCAAGGAATTCTTCGTGTAGGTGGTAGACTACAACAGGCGGACATCGGTTATGATCAGCGTCATCCGATTTTGTTGCCAAAGAGTCACCACATCACTGAGCTGATAATTCAAGACAGTCATCTCACCCATCAGCACGCAGGAGTTCAAGCAACTTTATATAACATACGATTGCAGTACTGGCCCATGGATGGGCGAAGCACAACCAGGGAGGTCATTCGACGATGCGTCAGATGTTTCCGACTTAATCCTCCGACACCGAACTACCTGATGGGTAACTTACCCAAGGTTCGGGTCACGCCGGCAAGACCGTTTGAGCAAGTTGGAGGCGATTATTGCGGACCCTTCTACACTAAAGAGCGAAAATTCCGAAACCGGGTTCGCGTCGAGACCTACGTAGCAGTTTTCATATGTCTCTCCGTGAAGGCCGTTCAGCTCGAAGTAGTCAGCGATATGACTACCGAAGGGTTCCTGGCGGCTTTAGGAAGATTCATAGCTCGAAGAGGACGCTGCAAATCTATATATTCAGACAACGGTTTCAATTTCATTGGCGCTAACAACGAGCTGAAGGAGCTCTACGAGATGCTCCTCGCTGAAGAATTCATGGAAAAAGTTCATCACCACACGACCGAGGAGGGAATCAAGTGTTTCACACCGCCCCAATCATGCCTCACTTAGGTGGGATTTGGGAGGCCGCGGTGAAATCTTTCAAGCATCATCTAAAACGGGTTGTTGGAAGTGGAATGTTCACTTATGAGCAGTTTGAGACGTTAGTCATAGAGATAGAAGCGACCTTAAATTCAAGACCGCTTACTAATTCTAATATATCCGTGTATCTTTTGCTGTCAACGCGAGCGTCGGCCCCCTGGGGTTTTTGGTTCCTTTTGTGCCAAGTATCTGTATCTTTTCCTTTTTATAGAGTTTGGGGTGCATAGCCCTGTCTATGTACGCGTCTTCGCGAGGCCTAAGGCAAAGGTGGGGTATGGATTCAATCTTTCCCTTTTTGGGCTCTATAGACTCCCGGTTTGTTTTTGAAAGGTTCCCATGTGGTTGAATACTGGCTCATTAGATTCGATTTCGTATTTTCGTTTGAAATTAGAAGGATCGCTTCCGTTTGTTAACTTGTTGAACGGTTTGAGTCAGATATGGAGCGATTGCGATTAGGATTTGAACGATTGAGAGTAAAATTAAAATTTGAACTCGAATGATTTGAGTCAGAGTCACCCCTCGGGATTTTGGATTTAGAATCAAATTTGAACAATCGGAATTTGAATTTGTGTTTGAATTTGAATTTGAATTAGAGTCTTCCCTTCGGGAATTTGAGTTAGACCTTGGATTTGACGTTGAATTTGAATTAGAATCAGTGGTGGGTGGTGAGGGCCCATTTTGATGGTTCGTTTCCGCTTGCTGTAAAGATGGGGGGTCTACCGGTGACTTATGTTTCCCCTCATGGTTGGTCATGCAAGTCACGCGCTCTGTACGTGGTTCGGTCCCTAAGGCGTGGTCCGCGACAGTGGCCGGGCGTTCTTAATGGGTTTAAGTTCAATGGTGGGGATTATCAATTGTATGTCTTCCGTTCTTGTATGAGTTACCCTAAGACAGGCCCTTTCTTCTCGGTTTGTAACTAACGCTTCACCAATAAAAATTCCTTCCCCCGCAAACAATCTTGGGACATATCCCTCTTGTAAATCTTTGTTTTTAATTTTAATGTTAATTACACAACTGGTTAGCGCCGGAATTGTAACTACTTCTCTTGAATTGAAATAGAACCTGACGTCGTCTAATTCAACGCATTCATTCCCGTCATTGATTTTGGCTCTATGGCTCTGACAGAAGTCGGATCCCAAGATTCCTGTTTGGTGGATGGGAAAATCATCATGCACTAAATGAAATGACACTGGAATGACGGAGATGTCGATTAAGACTTGGCCTAGAGTTTCTACATAATTATCTGTTATCCCCGTGAGTCTGAGGATTTTCGAATTATTAACTTTGTTTAAGTTGGCTAAAGCTCCAATTTTAAAATGATTCGGTTCTGATCCGGTGTCAATTATTAAATCTATATTGTTGCTGAGGTCGATTGAATCTATTTCCACGGAGGGTACTTGGCCGTGCGTGTTTAATTTGACCGTGGCAATTCGACTGATTCCGTGATTTGGACAGGCATAGCGGAGGTGGAAAATCTGCTGGTAGTTTACTCTCTGGTTCTTCTTTGTTCCCATAAGGGGTCCTTGGGGGCGTGGAGGGTTTTATTTTGTTCATCCTCTCATATGGTTCCATAGGGGGTGGTGGAGACATTGCGGTTTTGTGCGTCCATCAATTCGGCTCGGAGCGACATGTTTTGCCGTAGCAATTGTGTGTTCGCGGCCATGAGATTATGCTCGGTAGGACTGAGCGGCGTAGGTTTCATTTCTGGATTTTGATGATCCATTCCGATTGTTGGTTTTAGAACCTGTCTATAATGAATATCTATTACTCGTTTTCCATAATCGCGGGTGTGCTGCTACCACTCTAGTCTAAAAACTCTGGTCTAGGAGTGTCATACGACATTTTATGATTTGAATTGCTGCATTTGAAATTATTGACAATATCACACCTTTCCTTCTAGCGATAATCCCACCGCTGTCACCAGAATTATGTTACGTCACGGTCTAGACCTGAACTAATATATGATAATCTCGGGGATTGATCTAACTACCGGGTAACGACTCCCTATTTGTATGTACATACACTCGTACAGGGATACGGGGAAAAAAGGCTGCATTTAGATATTATGAGCAGATGAGGTTTCTTTGTGACTCATTACCGTGCGTTCAGTACGTATCTTATCAACAGCAAATTAACCCCTTGACTGTGAGTGACACCCATATGGGCAGAAAAAAGTCGTGCCACTTTTGTGTTATGACACAAATGTCGGCATTTGAAGGAAAACATGATTTTTTTACATCGATTTGACTGTTGTTTGGTAAATCATTGTTTTTCAGGTCGCTGAAATCTATGAACATTTTTTTTCAAACGCAAAAGTGGCACGAAAATTCCATTCTCGCATTACTGCCAAGGGGTTGACAGCATGTGAATGAAGAAACTTCTTTGAAAACGTGATAGCATCATGTGAAATTCATGTTTTTTTTCAGGACTACAAGTAATAGTGATCCGCCTCAATCACCAAATGGTAGCAGCTGCTCTGGATTCTCGCCGATCCACAGTACTAATCACAGCCCTGTTCCAGCTGGACCGTCATCATTTTCACCTACGCTCAAACCAATTGATCCCGTACAACACAAATCACCCCCATCTCCATCACCACCACCAAGAACTCCAACACCAGGAGCGAAAAGTTAGTATATATGTATTAGTGTATATGCCGATAAACAGTGTATTTATCAATGAACAGTACATTTTTTTTGCTGCCGTTATATCATATCTAAATATCATCTGTGTGTACTTGTTTCAGAACGAAAAACCGATGATTGTCACAGTGATCTACGAGCTGCCTTAGTAACTACGCTGCAGGAACCTTTACCCCGGACAGATGGAGTTGACGGAATCAGGGCGCGGATAGGCAAAGGCCTACGCCGTACTTTCATACCGAGAGAAATGTGCTTTAGAAATCAAATTTCTTACCCTACTTATGGAAGCCGAAGAGTAACACAATTTGCCAGAATGACAAGGGTATAAATCACCTTCATAAAGTATAATATCAAAAAATTGTATAAGTCCGTAAAAGACTGAATAAGAATTTATTCAAACGTTGTTCCAAAACTGTAAGGTATATATGAATATACGTATTAGCTTTGCCGATTTAAAACAGCGCTTGTGCGCGGGCGACTTGTGCGCAAGGAGCGACGCGCACACGGCGCACACGGCACACACGCGCTAGCGGGGTGTGCCTCACAACTTCAGAGAGAGTCGGCTTGTTGCTCGGTCTAGTGTGACCGATTTGTCAAGCGCAAACGTGATTAATAAAGCATTCAGAGTTTAAGAAGAATCAAGTGTGTATTTCAATCATCTAACACCCAAACTGCCTCCTCGATACATATAGAGGAGTTCGACTATAGCGAGACTAAACAAACCCCCCTGTCCCCCCCCCCCCCCCCCCCGCCCCCGGTCCCCCTTCGCCTCCCCCTCCGCTGGGCCCCCTCCCCCTGCCCCTGTGTCTGACGTAGTTACCCGGGTGTGTGCGCCCTCCCCCTCCCCTGCGGGTTGCGCCCTGATTACGTGCGTACGTGACCCTCCCGCTGCCCCGCACCCCCTGGTCCCCTGACGTCACGGGGCGAGCTACCTCCCACCCCATAGACCTGGCGCAGACCATGGCCTAGCCTTTCGTACCGCGAGGGTGAAGTCCGACTCCGGTTTTTCCGCCGGACTTCGGCTCTGGGTCCTTGGGTCCGTCCGTGGCGGCTGCTCTGGGGTGCGGTCGTGCCTCTCGGGTCCCTGAGTCCTATACTTTGGCTTATATATGTACGGTTTTACGGTATGCCTTAGTATATGTTGGGAATATGTGACGAGGATGCGGTAAGGGTGGCTGCGGGATTTTTGGGTTCATTCGGCGATTATCTTACGGGTGTACAATTATATGGTTATGAAACCTAATTACGCGCTATATTATTTCTATGATTCTAGGGTGAAATGAAAAATTGAGGATAAGTGAATTACACGCTATCTTATTTCTATGATTACAATATTATCACTCTTGTACTACCATAGGATGATTTTTTCTGCTCAAAATCAAAATCACCATCAGACACATGATGAGTATACCAAACAATAGACCGAGCAGCGTCAAGAGCATCGCAAGGACCCCTGTTTTAGGTTCAGGCCCGATTATAGACAAGGGTGGATCCCCCGTACTGGTGGTATACGCCGTGTCGTGTACTCGTTCCTGAAGCGGACCTTTCCCTGCATGTATCATGATTGAACAATCAGGTTTCATTCCCACGGCAATACGGATTTGTGAGGGTGTGGTCATCGTGGCGCTGTCGATGCTGCGCGTTTGGTTCTGCTAATGCATCAGATCCGTTCTGGCTCCACGAGCTGCTTGGTACCAGCGGCGATGTACGCAGGGAACAGTCTGGTTAGCTCCAGAAGCACAATGTCGAGGTAATGCTTCGCGAAGACGGGGGCGGGATATGCGTTGGCGATGGTCTCTCTAGCAGTACCGTATACCTTGGATGCTGCTTGGGCGAGCCTGTGAAGAGAGTAGTCCTTCACCGGTGATCGTTTCACGGCAGCCGCGACGTGATATGGTACAGATCTTTGCAGCGGTTGACATCGGGGTTCAATCTCTCTAGCCTGCGCAGTCGTTCATCCACGCAGACGTATACCGTTTTCAAGCCCTCGAACCCACTGGTCTTCTGCATCACAATCAAGGGTTGGAACAGCTTGGCCTTCTTCACTGGTGGTGGTTGAGCTGAGGTTGGTTCCTCCTGCTCCTGATTACCGTCATCAGCATGCGATTCCTGACGCGCTGTGTCGGCCGGACCGTTGAGTACGTCGAATCTAATCGCTCGCTGGTTGTGTGCTGTTGTGAAGAAATTCTGCAGTGTTCGTCAACATCGATGTTATCAAGGGGCCACTGCGAACCGTCGTTGATGTCGGAAGCGGAATAATCGTCGATGAGGTCAAATATGTCTGGAAGTTTACGTTTAGACCACGTTGACGGTTTCAAACAGATCCCACCGCACGAGTTACTGATTAATCTGATCACCGGCTCCAACTTATCGTTGAGATGTAGACCGAGTCCCACTACTACTTTCTTCGTCAATGAGTTATTCAACCCTTATGTTGCGAAAGAAGCAAGTGATTGTCGAATTCTTCACTGCTCTGGCGAACGTTTTGAAACTGCGGCTCGCGTTACCCATCGGTTCCGAAGATTGGGAGGTGGCCATTTTACTACGTGATTACTCCCTCGCGGTTGACGATAGACTGAGCTACGGATGATACAACGTGGACGAAGCAGCCACGCATATCCTGCTAATACAATAAACGGTTTTTTATTGGGGGGGGGGGATTGTAACCGTCATCGCCACCTGTCGTGGTATGTGATTCCTGGCAGTA
>JAFFZH010009438.1:0-13346 GCA_018420115.1 Euura saliciscinereae | reverse complement strand
TCAAAAATGTCTATCTGTTTGGAGTTTTGAAAATACGTAAAAAATTAACGGTTACTTAGAAAAATCTGAAAAAATTTCAGAGTGTTTTTGAGAGTGAGGGCAACCATAGAAAAAATTATGAAATGAATCAAAAATGGTGAGGGAAAATCATTGGTCGAGTTGGCATGGAATGCCTCATATAAGGTTACTAGGAGGTAACTTGGACGTCGTTTTTTCGGAATCCGTTTTATATTCGAAATATCATAGAGAATACATACGAATGATTATAAGTGAAATATATTCCGTGTACACCTAAAATCTATGCTCTGATGTGAGTGGACACATATATTCGCATGTGATCGAAATATATGCAAATAAATATATGTAAAATATATAACTCATATATATTTCATCTGTTGCGGCCGCTGTCCGGGCACTCAGGTCGCCCGAGAATAAACGGTTACGCTTTTTGAAAAATCGTTTGAAGGAAGCGAAATGGGCAAGGGTGAAGAAGCACGCCACTCGTATCCCAATTGACAATATCTTTTTTATTAGGTGAAACTAAGAATTAAATTAGTATGTGAAATAATAGCAAAATCTTGATAATGGCGGATAAGGTTGGTTAACGGACAAGAGGTAGATAAGAACTGACTTGAAGAAGAAGTTAGGGGGGAAGATAGGAGGGGGCAATACGGTCCGTAGACTCAGGTACCCCGGTCGAGGGTGGGGAGAGCCCTAGCTCGGTCTATTCGGCAACATCATCTATGCCCTGAAGTGAGTGGTCATATATATTTGCATGTGCTCAAAATATTTGCGAATGAATATATGTAAAATATATGACTCATATATATCTCATCTATGTTCTGAAGTGAGTTGCCACATATACTAAATATAATAATTATAAGTAAAATATATTAGCCATATATATGACATATATGAATTGTAAGTAGGTGATCAATTATATGTTCGCATATAAACAGTATGTATTTGAATAGTTATTATGCGTTTTATGGGTATATATGACATATATGTTCTTGAAATGTATGTCAGATATATGCATGTACATATATATTTTTCCATGTGGGCTGGATACATCCGAACTGGAGAACAGCGGAGCGCAGAAGAGATCGAGACACGGTGGTATCGCCAATATATAGCCGGCTGGCTATTCCTCTGCTCGTCATCGCACGAAGTTCATAGTCGTAAATCCCTTAGCGCCGATAGGTCAAGTGTCGCCCCACTTATGAATTTCCATATATTCGGCAATCGTCGGTTCCTCTGACGTCATGAGCCGTTGCTGCTCTCGCGCTGTTGCTCGCTAAGCTATACCGATCTGCTGCTGCCTATGCCTGGAGTCTTCTCGGGGAGGAATTCACGTGCTATCCCTCTAGCCGAGATACTGGTTGGAGGATTGGCAGGTACGCAAGTTTGTCACCTCCACCAGTCGTACCGGACGTTTTTCAGCACCGATCACGAGTTAGGCTTCAAGGTTAGGAGACGTCTCGTCTAGGACTATCCTGACGACGTTGCGGCAACTGAAACAGTAGGTAAAACGGGTCTGCAGGCTTTGCAGCCTCGGTCTCCGAGCCAGGAGGTCAGCGGTATGCCTCCGCGTAACCCAAAACACCGGTCTCGGGATATCCTTAGCGGTAGCGGCAGTCACTGCATTCAGGAAATCAGCTCAGTTGGCGGGAAGATTCGTATTCACTCATCCCTATACGCCGGCAACTGGACTGGCGTCGAGAGGTTCAGATCGTCGGGAAACGCTGTCTATCTCTAGCCCCTTTATCATAGGCTAGGTAGCTTGCACGTTCGTAGGCGTAGAACTCGTGGCGTAAGGTAACCTCATCCAGGCGATATTTGGAAGGTAGAGCTGTCGTAGACGGTGTTCCTCGACGAAGATTACATAGAGATAGCGTAAAAATACAATAAATTAACAACAGGTACATCATTCCTTACATAAAGTTAGATCGAGTTTCCCTTTGAGTTTTTCGGTGTGATTTTCCCTGCTGTCTCCGCTCAGATGTCTCCGTAGAATGCCACTGTAACGGGCGCGCTAAAACGCCACGTTACAATAGCCAGTCTGACGCATAGTTTTCGAGAAATATTTTCATGGGTTTTAATGCGAATCTAAAACTAGTGAAGTTATTACAATTACACAAAGAAATGTTTATATCTGACCAGGTAAATTATTCTAAGAACCCATTGTTCTATGCGACCCCCCGTTCAGTCCAGGTAGTCCCGGGTGGTCAGGTATTGATCCTTTCTAAGTGACCGGGTAATAAGCTTGGGAGCGCACGTATACCTGGCGGGAGTGAATATGGCTCTGGGAGTCCATGTTGGCCTCCCCTGGCGTAGACGTAGTGCCAGCGGACTCGAATAGATACGAGAGAAGGGGTAGCGACGGAGTTAGTTTGCAACTGTGATCGTTCGGAAATACGTCGTGATCCAGGAGCCTATACGAGACAAAATTTTCTTTCGCTCGTTATTTATATTGTTGATATTACTTGTTATATTATGTGACGGGGAACTCTGGCGTCTCGATACCCCGGATCAGTAACGGGACTGAACCCAACGACCACTAATAAACAATTTACTATTCAAACAAAGCTCGGGTTTGAACGCCAGCTGGGTAGTTACCCCAACAATAAACGAATTGACTGCAATTAACAAATAAATGGCGAAGGTCAGGTTGCACCGGCAAGCATCAACCTGCGGAGAGTGGCGTGGGTGGGGTTTGCAGCGTAGAGGGGGAAGAAGGGCTGAGGAGAACAGGGCGAACAGGCAAAGCAAGAAAGAAGCGTAGTTAGGGTAAACAATAATCAAAATTTATTTTATAGTATTTTTTTTTTTTATAGTTTATCGTATAGTCCGATATCATCACCATCATAATGTAAAGAGACGAACGATAGAGTCACACAAACAAATCAAAATTTATTTATTTCCGCCCCACTCTGGGTACGGGGATCCCTCAAGGGTAACGTGACTGGTTAAACCAAAGTAACAAAACATAAATTCTTTACTAAAATTAATAACAATGACCTGCTCCGGTCTGACTCGAAAACAATGCAAGATTTTTAATTCTATAAAATCAATGATAACGAGAGCTGATTATAGGAAGACTAGGCCCGTGTAGGGGCTAAGGCGGAAGGCCATGAGCTTGAGTGCGGTTTTAGAACGCCCGTCGAGCCTGTACCGATCCGTGATAAAGTAATCCGCGACGTTACTAAGTTACCGGGGATAATTCCTTCAGCAAGCTCGCCGAAGAGTGAGCCACACAGCAAAAGTGAAACGGTACAGCTTCGACACGAGGTCTAGCTTAATTTCTAAGATTCGACGTGAGGTCCTGACCCCACTCGAAGCAATCCCCAGCCTTACGCAGGGTGAATTTCCTATAATAAATGACTCGCGATGCTGTTTGGACAAAATTTAACAATGGCTAGGCCTCTAGGAGGCTGAAATTTAAAGAAAGCTAGTCAACTACGCCACTACGCATCCATACTAGGCACTGGCCCAGCAACGTCGCCCACGAGGCGTGCCGTGACGATTTCAGATTCCATAAGTTCCCGCTCAGACAAAGTTTACAGTTCAAGACACAAGATTCTCTGTTTTATTGACTCTAATTGTGATTTTGTAGAAGACGTTGGCTACGGCCGACCACTCAGGGTCCGTCGAGAGACAACCAGGGCAATTTCCCAAGACACGAGGCCGTTAAATTCAAAAATCAAGATGGCCACTGGTTGATTCAGGCATGGGGTACAAGCTTGGACTCACCGTCAGTTGTTCTTTCGACCCAGGCGCTCGCTCTCGGTCAGGATCTTCTCCCACACAGAAGTTAAAGGTCTCGGATCGATAAAGAATTTGAATACCCAACGGGTCAGGGAACAGTACAGTTCGGTTTCGTTCAAAACAAAAAAAGTTCAAAGCAACAGGGCACACACTCTCTCTAACACGCGTCTACTGGGCAAGGGCCTAATCGCAAGTGGCAGACAGCGTGTCGCCGGCTCCCTAGCGTATCCCCTCTCCTAGGGCTACCGATTCGTATTGACCGATGATCTACGTCCTGCTATTGCTATTGGTGACGCAGCCTGTGCCTAACTTAATGTCAAAGGGCTGACGCAGCCGTCTCGATCCTAGCCACGTTCAGAGTTAACGTTGTCTTGCCCCGCAGGGCTCTTGTTTCCTTGACGGAGCTCGTCCCGTACGCAGGCTCTTCAGGCGCGGGAATCTCATCCGCCGACCACTTGTCCCTCGCTGGCTGCTATTGCTCGGGCGACGATGTTTATGCCCAGGAGGCTATTGCCCCGCTGATCGTTTGTGAACCCCTGGCCTTCTCTAGTCCGTTACTGTGTCTTGTCCTTTGTCGTAGCGTCGAGCGTTTACATGCAAGGAGAGTTCAAAATAAAACAGGAATTAAGATCGACTCGGTTCGCTTGTATCGTCACGGCCACCAGGCAGGGTCTATTTCGACGCGAAGTTTGAAAAGAGTTACAGTTACTCTCCGGGGATGTTCGTTAATAAGGGCTCGCTGGGGTTCGGGGCTCTTTGGAACAACAGATGCAATCTGTCATGTTACAATTATCTCAAATATTTTTTCACTTTTAGGCGCTCAATTTCGAAAATTGAAATTTTCTCCTGGCATATTGGATCAGTCATTTTTAATTTTTTCAAATCCGATTTAGGATTCGGATTCAGCGACCTCAAAAATCATAAGGTACTCACTTTCATCGGAATCGAACTATTTTTCGATTGCGCGTCCGCCATATTGGATCCGCCATTTTGAATTTCGGAAATCTGATTTCAGATTCAGATTCAGCGACCTCAAAAACGTGAAGATACTCACTTTCATCGGAATCGAACTGTTTTTCGATTTTTCATCCGCCATATTGGATCCGCCATGTTGAATTTCGGAAATCTGATTTCAGATTCGGATTCAGCGATCTCCAAAACTGTAATACTGAGATTATACGATAAATCTATGAACATTTTTTCCAAACACGAAAGTGGCACGAAAATCCCATTTTCGCATCACTGCCAAGGGGTTAATAAAAACTCACTATTGCAGCCTTATCAGCTGCGCTGTCGCGACCCTCAGTAACATTGAAGAATAAAACGTTCTTCTCCCTGAATTTTCGCTCAGAATTGTATCAAGGTACTCCATCCTTTCAAGCGTCTCGATTCTCTCTACCACATCGTTCACCTTTTTGTCGATATCGTCAATGCGGCTGACCGCATCAGTGATTTGCCTCGATAGATCGTCCGGCAGGGAATTCAACTTCTCCTCGATTTTTGTCTCAATTACTGAATTTTGTTTTTCAAAGTGGGATTCCAGTTTCATCCAGAAATTCGACGTGTCGGGCACTGCATCACCATGATCCGATTCTAACGATAACGTGGAACCGCTATTAGTGGCAACTGAAGTCGGGCGAGATGATCCCCGCTGCAAAGTGCCCGGTTGCGGATCGAATAGGTGACCACAACATTTACGGAAAGCGCCGCTTGAGCATTTTGGGATCCTCGCACAGCTCTCATGATAATACGTATCACAGTGGGAACATTTCACAGCCTTATCCATGTTTTTATCGAGGCAGTAACCACATTTTACCTTCGGAGCTTTTGTGTCACCCATGATTACAGACAGAGAGAGCAACCAAAAAGTGAGATTATGATTGTCACACGAATAACTTTGATTTTCACAGTCTATCAGCAGAAGAGATACAATGATTCATATGTCGTTCGAGTCCAAATAATTCCGACCGACAGAATAATCACACTATATCAATAATGTTATACGAATTATGAAACGTTTGTGAACAAAGCACGGACTACAAAGTTCAACCTCAGCACAATTCCGCCATGATGTACTTTTGTTGTTGTTTAACGCGCAGCAGATATCGGATGTGAATTTGTTTATTGCATGCATTGTTGAGTATTCGTGCCCGAAGCCGAATTGAGTTTCTGGAATAATCTCATTTTGGCCGCAAAAGGCTGATAACGTTTTATTTATGACAACTTCGAAGATTTTACTTACGTTGGGTAGGAGGCTCATAGGATGGTAGCTAGAGGGGTCGGATTCAGGTTTTTTTTTCAGTAGGGCTATTACCTTCGCTGTTCTCCAGCTGTTAGGAAAATAGGTGTTATTCAGTGCATTATTGAATATTAGGCAATAATAGCTGATTATTTTCTGAGGTAGGTGTTTCAAAACTCTATTGGGTATGCGGGCGTATCCCGCTGATTTTTTATTGTTCAATTTTTTGAATATCGATATCAGTTCCGCTTGCGATGTTAAGTATTTATCAGTTTCTCTGTCATTTGGATGGAGTGCGGAGTTTAGGTCTGAAAAATTTGTCACGGTTTTCCCTTCTGCTAGGTCGTTTTTTAGGCTTTGGTATCTATTATTAACTATTCTAGAAAGGTGTTCTTTACCAAGGTTTGCGTTCTGTGTATTGGTGGCTCGAAGTGAGCTCCTATTACGTTTAGCTTGTCCATTCGGTTATTAATTAATCAGGTGTTATTGTTTGTATCTTTCAATGTGGTGTCGCATGAGATTTCAGCGTCTGCTAACAGTATTTGCTTATCATGTGGAATTGATAGGGTGGGGATGAGGCTGGAGCCTTTTGATCTGAAAAGTCTGTTAATTTGAGGGAACATCTTGCCTGGTTTGCTGATCGAGATGTTGCGGATTTTCCCTTCCCAGTACGAGTTCGCTGATCTTTTTATTTTCTCGCCAATTTTTTGTCTCGTCATTCTTAAGAAATCTTTCAGGATGTTTAGTGTCACTAGGTTCCCCCTGGGGTTACTTTTGTGAAATTTGTTTATTTGAGTGATAATGTGAGCTTTATGTTTATATAGGTCTTTAATTTCTTTTGTTGTGTATTCGGATAGAGCTGCTACTGGTTGGATTCTGGGAACTTTTTTTGTGCTTGCATCGCGAATGCAATCTTCCACTCTTACAAGAGCCTCGTCGATCTTATGGTTGTTTAGGTTTCTGGTGGCTGGAATGTTAAGGTCTGCGTAGGTATACATATAGGTACGTCTCGAAACTCTTCCAGTTAATTTTGGCAAAGTGATAACTATTGTTAGCAGTTTTCTCTTCTAGAATGAATGGTAAGTTCGACGGTAGGGAGACTGACATTTTGAGCGCGTTACGAACACTGTCATTTAGTAAGGAGAGTGTTTTTAGGTCATCTACTAAATTCCCGAATTTTAGTCTTTGATCAGCTATACATACGTCTAGGAACGAGTTCCCCCTGGGATACGAGGGTAAGAAAGAGCAATATAGCCTCGTTCTCAGGAGGATCTCGCTATCGAGCAGCCAACTATGTAGTGAGACTCCTCTACCATTGTTTGTTGTGTTGCACCAGATTGAATGTTTCACGTTCAGGTCCCCAGCAAGAATGTAGTAATTTCCGGGATGTGCCAGGTTTAGTTCCTTGAAGAGGTTTGCTAGCTCAGGGATGAATTCTCTTTTGTAGTTTCCAGCCGCATAAGCTGCTATTATACAGGGTAGTCCATTTAACTTTGCCACCCCGAATAACTTGGTTAATATCGCTTGTACAGAAAATTGTTATATGGAAAAGTTGTTGCATTTGAAGGGGAAAAATGAGTTTTGGAAGCGAATGTCACCTGAAGGTCATATTTTCTGAGATTTCGGTGGTTGTGATCTATTTTTAAATGGGACTACCTATTTTCTTGCTCACTACGAGAAAGTTGACATCGAAACGCGTCCAACCATCTCCAACAACATGACCTTCGAATCCCCTTCAGTCACAAAATTCATGATTGAATGATGGAGGTGGGAATTCAGAAAGAATGAATTGTATCGGCACATTCGATGCTTCTTTCGCGTGATTTATGTTATCAAATGCTCATAATGTTCAGATTGTTCAGGTTGATGAACAAGATTATGTTCAGGTTGTTCAGATTGATGAACAACATTATGTTCAGGTTGTTCAGGTTGATGAACAACATTGTGTTCAGATGAGCATTTAATAACATAAATTACGTAACAGAAGCATCGAATGTGCCGATACAATTCATTCTTCCTGAATTCCCACCTTCATCATTTAATCATGTATTTTGGGGCCGAAGGTCATTCGAAGGTCATGTTGTTGCAGATGGTTGGACGCGTTTTGATGTCAACTTTCTCGTAGTGAGCAAGAAAATAGGTAGTCCTTTTAAAGAAAACATCGCAACCACCGAAATCGCAGAAGATATGACCTTCAGGTGACATTCGCTTCCAAAACTCATTTTGCTCCTTCAAATGCAACAACTTTTCCATGTAACAATTGTCTGTACAATCGATAATAACCGAATTATTCGGGATGGTAGAGTTGAATGGACCACCCTGTATAAAGATTGTCGTTGTGATTGATTTTAACTCTTAAGAGTGTGGCTACTAGACGTTCTGCGCCTATCAGGCACATGGGGTTGATGTGTTGATGTTTGAACTCATTTTTAACTAGTACTGCCGTGCCTCCTTCCTGGGTCGAGTTTGGCTTATCGTTTCTAATGCATAAGTAATTATCGATGTTGATTTTTTATTTGTCGTTCAGTTTAGTCTCGCCTATGAGTACGAAGTCTGGGTCATGTTCTTCTATCAAGTTTTTAAG
Source organism: Euura saliciscinereae (assembly GCA_018420115.1). Taxonomy (NCBI): domain Eukaryota; kingdom Metazoa; phylum Arthropoda; class Insecta; order Hymenoptera; family Tenthredinidae; genus Euura; species Euura saliciscinereae. Next base: position 4,755 of record JAFFZH010009438.1, on the reverse strand, counting down.
ATTCATTCACCTTTGGAGTGATATTATCGAGTTTACATTAATCGCCAGGATAGTGAGCTCCTTGAGGGAGAGACGCTGCCCTATATTGTTACTCATCATCTGCGTTTAGGATCTTATTTAGTAGGGGAAAGTGGTCCTGAGTCGGCACTGCGGGTTAAGCCGGCACCCTGGCCAAAGCCGACGCGCCCGCCATCTCTGAGAAATACCATGGTTTCGGCCAGGGTGCCGGCTTAACCCGCAGTGCTGACTCAGGACCACTCTCCCCTAACTCGAATAGATTTTTTTATATTTTTAGAGTTTTCCTCTACCGCTTTTGGTGTCTGTGGCAGGTGTGAACTAAGCTGTTCGGTGCCGACAGGGCTACCAGGGTGTGTGGGTAGATGTGGATGTGAGCGATCGCGAGAGGAGTTGGACGGGGCTGTGCTTAGATTTTTCGTGAAATCGTTTCTGTCTGTTTTTTGAGCTATGTGTGTGTTGATCGGTTGGATTTGGATGTGGCTGCGATTGAGCTGTATGATACTGCTGGGTTTACTTTATTGGTTATTTTTTCTATTTCTGCACTCCTCTTATCATTGTTATCATCAATACTTTTGTTTTATCATTTTGCTGTATTCGACCAGCTTTGGACAGCCTCTATATGAAGCGGGGTGCCCGTAGCCTTTGTAATGGACACAATAGATTGAGGATTTGTCGTCTGGGTTTTCCGCTGTTACTATTTTACAGTGTCCAGGCTCGTGGCTCTCTGTGCATTTAACGCATATAAATTCTAAATTGCAATTCTTTGCCACGTGGCCCCATATTTCGCAGCGCCTGCATCGAATTTTGTCCGTTTTTTTAGCGGTTCCCAGCTTACTGATTGATGCAGGATTCTCTTGATTTTTGCTAAACTAAAGATATTGCTGGTTGCTAATATTTTCACTAGGAACATTGGAATTATTCTGTTTAATTTTTTGAGTTGTTGGTTATGAAATTTGAGACGCTAATAACGTCTACTTCCTCGGTTTTTGTTTCTTTCAATGCTCCTAGTATATCTTCAGGGGAGAAACCCCCGTCTACCCTTACGGAAAAAAACCCTCAGAATATCACCCTCAACTGACCCCTCAACTTTCAGGGTGATTTCGTACCCCTAACTTGACGGTCGACCCTTAAATGAGGGATACCTTCAACTTTAGGACCAGCTCTCAAACGGGGGTCCCCTCAACTTCAGGGTTAACCCTGAAATAGGGCATTGAATGAGGGAGACCCTCGACTTGAGGGTTGTCCTCGACTTAGGAACTAATTCTCACCGTCACTTTTCCAGCTTCGGGGTTGACTCTTCAACCAGTAAGGGTCGCCCCTTAATTCCGGAATCAACCTTTTGACTCTTGTAAATCTTTCTTCAGGGTTTGGATACCATTAACGCTTCACGGTTAACCGTAAAGATTTCAGTAAAACTTAGCCCTCTCAATTGTGAGGGACGCGGAACACCAACCTTCCAAAGTGACCCTCAACTTCACAGGGTTGAGTCTCAACTATTCAGGGTCTTTCCTGAATTTTAAGGGCCATCCGTCAACTCTGAGGATTGACCCTGAACTATCCAGGGTCTTCCCTCGATTTTAAAGGTTGACCCTGAACGCCTTCAAGGTTATCGCTAAATTTTCGGAGGTGGTCCCTCAATTTTCAGGGTTGAACCACGAATTTTTCAGAATTGACCTTTATCTTGATGGATCAACCCTAAAAATCAAAGGTTCAACCCCGAAGACTGGAGGTTTGACCCCGAAATTTCAGGGTTTCCCCCCGAGATTGATGTTTTCATCCCGAAAATTGAAAATTCACCCTCAAACTTGAAGGGTTTTTTTCGTAAGGGTATGCCTTTCAAAACTAGTGATTTGGTTTTGTCTTCACTAGGAGTGAATGTAAAAAGTCGATTTTCCTCTCTCGCATTGTCTCGCATGTTTGCTTATACTCTGCTAGGTTTTCCAGATTAATTATATACTTGTTATGCTTAATCCTTTTAATGTAGTATTTTTTGTACCCTAGTGTGCTTGACATTAGGTTAGAAATGACTAACGCTGGTTGATTAAGCGCGACAATAGGTCTATTGAATTTTTTTGTAACCTGATCGCTGTGGTTATCATCTATGGTCGGCGGTGCGTCGTTTGCTATCATCGTCTAATCGGTGTTGTCCTCGCTCTCCCGGCGGGTGTCCTGATGAGCTTTGGATGTCATCGATACGGATGTACTTGGAGTCGATGAGGGATCAGCGTTTCGTGGTGTGGGCTTGACTTTACTGGTCTCGGGGTTGGTGATAGTAAATAATCCGAGATTGAAGAGTTATCAAGTTGTCGGAATCTTCTCTCTTCATGCTTCTAATTTCCATTCTCAAAATCTCATTGGTTCTTTTGAGCTCTTCTATTATTTGCAGAGTCTCAAAATTTTTAATTCCAGGTTGTCGGGGGGTTTTCGTATACTTATACGTGCCGACTGCGTGGCAGGAGTATGTGCGATCTCGGTGAGACATGCGGCTGTTTGCCCTATTTCAACTTCTTTTTCAGATGTCATTACCGATTCATCTTTATCCGGTGGGGATAGAGCCTTCTCTTGGTTGGTATTTGTCTCCGGTATTTCTGACCTAGCTGCGGTCAGTTTTGCGTCAGTGTTACTTTTTAACTTCCCGTATCTCTGATTTCAGAGAAAATAGGAAGTTATTGTAATCACCCCGAAAATGAAAAGTTGAGTTTTCACTGGATCTCCACGTTTCGAGCTCCGGAGACTCACTTCCGATCATTTTCAGATGGACGTCTGTGTGTGTGTATGTGTGTGTGTGTGTGTGTGTGTGTGCGTGATCAAATTTTTGTCCGACGATATCTCGAGAACACGCGGTCGGATTTCGATCAACTTGGTCTCAATCGACGTGCCTTTCTCAAACTTAGAACTGATTAGATTTTGGCTTTGATCGGTTCAGTACTTTTCGAGATATTTAAATAACAAAATTCTGAAAATCACAACAAAAATGACGATATCTTGAGAAGGGATAAACGGATTTCAATAAAATTTGGTATCACATGGTTTTTCGGATCGCTGATCACGAATCCGAAGTCTATTCTGCAAAATTTTCATTTGGCGTATTCGATATGCTGCAAAAAAACTAAAAACATTTGGATTTGGATGAAACTTGGTACTCGTAGGTTTTTTGGGTAACTGATCACGAATGTGAAGTCAGATTTGCGAAATTCAAAATGGCGAATCCAATTTGCCGGGGGAAACACTAGAAACATTCGAAATCTTGCGGAAATTGGTACTCGAAGGTTTTTTGAACCGCTGATCAAAAACCTGAGGTCATATTTGAAAATTTCAAAACAGGTGAGATCAAAATGAATAACGGGAAGTTCGAAGACTGGCTCATAGTCAGCCCAAACCCGCTTGTTTTTCTAGTCACTAGATTCGGTTTAGCTGCTATTTTGGAACTTTTGTTTTTCATTTCAGGCTGCGAAGCTTTCTCGTTTGGGGACGGTGCCTTGATTGTTTTAGCGTCGTTACCGGGCGACACATCCCAGATTTTTCTTTTAGTTCTCCTGGAATTCTTGGCTCCTGAAGGTCTCATTGGCTTTGGCTGATGCGCTTTACGCATCTGGGTGTAGGAATGCAGCCCTCAACCTTCACTCTTTGGTCTTACCATATCAGCTACGCCAGCTCTTGGTTTATTTGTCCACGCTTGACACACTTCACGCGCGAGCCCCACTCCACCCAAAAATCTCAAATTTTCAAAAATCAAACAAAAAAATCAAAAATAAAAAACGACGTTAATTCGGAGGTCTTAAACTTTCAGCACGTGAAACGGGAACCCGATCCGCGACATCGAAGATCCCTACTCTCCTTGTGAGTGATCATGGTGTATAGTGACCCAGGATCACAGTGAAAATAAACGTTATAATATACTCCACTGAAAATCATTCATTGTCAATTCAGTGCTAGTTGACCGATCAATCGCAACGATTCTACATAATACGTCTCGAATGAGTAACGGCATCCTAAGTGAAAGAGATAATTTGTACAGTTCGGAAAAAACTGCGTCGGAACTCTGTGTACATTCCACTGTATATTAAAAGGCCGCGGTGTACATGTGAATGAATACTCTCTAAATTTGAATCAGTGAATAGTCACTGATCATCAGCGAACAGTCACTGATGCCTCCAGTTATAAGTATACCACTGGAAATCAGTGAAAAGTCACTGATTTATCCAGTGAATTTGAATCACTGATTCAAATAGTCAAATTTTCACTGATTGATTCAGCGAAAATGATTGGTTCTTATATATATTCGATCCGGTTGGAGATATTCTCGAAACGGAAAGACAATATGGTATATTCGACACATTTTTGTTTCGCGAGTCTTTATTGCAAGTAAAGAAAAAACAGACTCCTAACGCAGATGAAACTTCTCCGTCTCCCATCTCGTCGGAGCGAGCCAAGACTGGACGCAGTAAAAAAACCTAACCTACCAAAAGTATAAGGAATTCAATGTAAGACAATGAACCGCAATATTTACACAATTCATTGATTATTTGCAAGTAACAAGCCAAATTGTGAAGAATTTTATAAATCCGCATGTGTATTTACGTTATGATTTTTACTGAACAGTTCACGTAGTTGAACCGACGCCCAAATCAGCACGCAACATATGAACGCGAACGATTTGACGGTTAGTATGCAGCTCCATGGCGGTTAGAGACTCGGCGTACGCGGCGCCCCTAGCGTTCGTCACAAAAGTCACTG
>JAFFZH010009435.1:0-40720 GCA_018420115.1 Euura saliciscinereae | reverse complement strand
GGGGGGGGGGGGTGGCGAGGGAGTATGAAAAAGGCCTGAAATTAAGTACTCCAGACTTACAGAGGCTTGCGGATGGCAAAGTCTAAAGAACCTAATCGCCGCGGGTCTTTGAACTGAAAGTTAATAACGCGTATTTATGTATTTGCCGAGCAATTAGCTCTGTGGCTATTAAATCCACCCTTAGCTAGCTACTCGTACACACTGACATGGAAAAAAAAATTCAGCGCGCGTTTCCTCTTTACGGAACACGAGTATGCCTATGGTATGGGTACGTACAGTACCTGAGGTACAGAGGAACAGAATCTAAAGCCAGTCTCCTCCTCATCCCGCTTTACGAGAGGGTGAAAAGTGTACTCAGTACTTTGCAATAAAACCTTTTCTCTCTTTTTACTTTACTTCTTTTACTCTTCACCTTCTAATTCTCTACCTCAAACGCCGTTCCCTGCTTATTCTCTTTCATTCGCGCTTATGTGTGCAGACCTCGCGGACTTAATTCATTGATCGTTATCTCACGAAATCGAACAAAAGTAAAAACCAGGAGCATAAAGCATTGTATTTGGCTTGAGAGTATCTTCCGTCCGTTTTTATTTCGTTCTTTTGCTCAAAATGTGTGAATAAATCCTAGAATCTTCCATAATATTTGTCTATGACGTCATATGCTCACTATAATCGAGAAATGATAGCTTTCAGAGTGTTTGGATGGGTTCAGACCAGTCTGGAAGCTTGTTTCTCAATACCAGCTAACTTTGGACTGTTACTCAACCTGTAGAATAACTATGACTGTACTTGTTATAATAGGGAAGTTTCAAACATTTTTTTTTATTCTCTTATCGAATTATTTGATTGTTATAATGGATGAAAAACATATTGCGCTCAATTGTTTACAGTTGGTTTTCACGTAAATCAAGTTTTTCGATTATACAGCGTTTGAATTTTCGCGGTCGCGTGTGACGTCATACAGTACCATTTACCGTCTGATGGCGCTACGGACTACAATGGTCAACAGGAGAACATGGCGGCTGAGGTACTGTGTGACGTCACGTGGCATTTGAAAATCGATCATTTTCAATCGCTGTTTACAGTCGCCTGAGGTTGATTCTATAATTTTTCTAGTTTCTAAAATTTTTTTTTAACTATCACGTACTCATTTATCATGGATATTTGTTATTTTTCAATCTGAGGAAATTTCCCTATTAGACGATCTGTGATCGATTGCTGTTTTTCTACATTATTTCTGCTTTACTGTATTTCATTTGACCATATGATGGTTTTGTTCTATATGTATGTTCAAATACAATCTGACGTTATAATGATGTAAAAAATTCTAAAATCCGCTACTGGTATAAATTTCAGGCTTATTATATAACCAATAGTATTTTTTATTGAACGATTATCCTCGCTTAATGCGCTAAAACACAAATTCGATATTATGATTATTATTTTTCGATTCTTTTTATTGAATCATAACTCTAAATGCGAAAGAAGCCGAAGAAGTTTAATTTAAAACGCTTGTCTCTTCTGAAAACGTCATATTTATGACATTTCGTCCATGAAAATGCTTGATAAAACGCATTTTGATAATAATTCGATATCATAAAGGTGGTGTGTTATCAGTAGACTTTCAAAAATAGTTCGAAGAACCGCCACGAGGTGGATCTAGTTCATGGTCCGCGACAGGTGCATTGTGGGATTTTTTTCGGCTTCTGCCTTGTTTCAAACATAGAAACATAACCTAGCTCGGTCGTCCTTGTGAAATGTCACTCGTAGAGGTTAAAGCCCCTTCGAAATTGTTTTAAAACAATAGTTAATCAACAATGACACGAATATCGTTCACCATTACATGACGCAACGGTAACCTAGCTTTACAATTACACTGTACAAGAATCCATTCCTTTAATCGTTAAGTAGATAATTTAATAGTGAAAAATGTCGATGCTGCGCATAGCCCTGCTCTCAAAATCCTGCATTCACCGATCAGGATTAACTAGGTAATTATTAAACCCAGTTTTTTCAGATTCTTTAACTCTAAACGGTCTCAATTATCCATCGCAATGCATTCCAACTTCAGATTTTGAGGTTAATTACACGCTAACCTCACTTTTTTCAAAATCGTTCAACGAAATCACATTTCGTAACTGGTAGATTATCGAATTATGTCAGTAGTTACATAATCTTGTCTCTGTTTAATGTATTTTAACAATTTATCGACGAATTTGACTCCTAAAGAATAATTTATCGACCAATTCAACGATTTTTTTTACACAGAAATACTCAATGGATAAAAAACTCTCTTCAAAGCAAAGAAGAATTATTGAACAAAGTTAAAAGAGAATTTAACACGCAATTTCGAAGAGAACCTAACATCAAATCTAAACAATGTCCCTCTCAAACCGCCGCCGCCCTTCGATTAGCTGGAGGACTCGGAATAGGAGCTACAATAGCACTCAGATTCGGAGGAGGAAACGTGGCGTTTTGCAAAAGCAATCGAACAGTCGGGGCGATAAACGTCGGAGATAAAGAGCCGCCCTTCCCTTGGGCCAGGTTTATTCAATACTTGTATCCCCACATTTGGTACTTTCTCATTGCTCTAGCCGTAAGTTTCTAATTTTTATTTTCCAAGTACAGATTTAGAGTAACTTAGTAATGTCACATTCAATTATTTCTTAGAGCTCGTTCGTCGTAGCTGTTCTCAACATCTGGATCCCCCAGTGCATGGGCGGTGTTATAAACGTCGTTTCACAACTGGCCAAGCAAAACGGAGAAGCCCAAGACCCTGGTGTTCATAATCTGGGGCTTACGATGTTTGAGAAATTGGCAGAACCAGCGTATCGTTTGGCTCGCATGTACGTAGCCCAAGTATGTAAATATCGCAAGAAAATAGCTCACCAGTCACTCAATTTCTGTGATTCACCCATCGACACAGTCTTCGGATGATCTTGATCCAATTTTGACCAGCTTTCTTCACTCCGCAGGCCTTATTCACGTTCGTCTACATCTACACGCTCTCTGGAATCGGAGAGAGGATAGCGATGAGCCTCCGCCAAGACCTATTCAAGTCTGTTATAATGCAAGACATGGCTTTCTTCGACCGCAACAGGACTGGAGAAATCGTTAACAGACTGACCGGCGATATACAGGATTTCAAAAGCGCTTTTAAAATGTGCTTTGCACAGGGGTTGAGAAGCGTGGCTCAAATCATAGGCTGTGTCATATCGATCACCATGATATCCCCTCAGCTGACTGGAGTCATGGTCATGTGCGTTCCCACCGTCATACTAGTCGGTGCTTTCCTTGGATCGAGTCTGAGAAAAATGAGCAGGGAAGCTCAGAACCAGACTGCAAAATCGACCGCAGTTTCTGAAGAAGCGATCAGCAATATAAGAACAGTAAAAATCCCCGTTTTGACGTCGTTCATGAGCTTTTCTCTGATTTTTCTGATACTAACAGCCACGTTGGTCCTTAGGTCAGAGCATTCGCAGCAGAGGAAAGAGAAATCGAAATGTTTTCAAAAGAAGTAGAAATCGCGGCGACTATGCACCAGAAACTGGGTTTTGGCATCGGTCTCTTCCAGGCTGGGACGAATTTATTCCTGAACGGAATCGTTCTAGGGACGCTTTACATGGGTGGTCATCTGCTATCGGTTGGTCAGCTGACGCCTGGGGATCTGATGGCTTTTTTGATGGCCACGCAGACGATTCAGAGATCGTTAACTCAGCTTTCTCTCCTGTTCGGAAGCTACGTCAGGGGAATTAGCGCCGGCGGTAGAGTATTTGAGGTGAATTGAAAAGAATCCCTCAATTTTTAGATTCCATATTCACGTTCTTTCATTTTTTCACAGTTTCTCGATCTTCCTGCTTCTCCATTGATGAACGGTGGCGAAATAATCACGGACAGATGCTTCAGGGGTGGTATCACCTTCGAAGATGTTACTTTTGAATATCCGACCAGACCCGACAAACCGGTCTTGAAGAATTTCAATCTAAAGATTCCAGCAGGTAAAACAGTCGCCATAGTTGGGTCCAGCGGGAACGGAAAAACGACCGTAGCTGCTCTGCTCGAGAGGTGGGAAAAACTGGGTGAAAAACCTGTGGAAAGCTTGCGGAATAATTGATATCTTCTTGGTTTCCTTACAGATTATACGACGTGAATCAAGGATCGATAAAAATCGATGGCACGGATATAAGGACGTTGAATTCAAGCTATCTCAGAGGCGGAGTATTGGGGTACATAAATCAAGAGCCCATACTCTTTGCAACATCGATAATGGAGAATATCAGATACGGAATGCACGGTGCCACTGATGCGGAGGTATTGAATATTCTTTGTTAACATTTTTCAAGAAATACAATAAATCGGAATGATTCCAGGTCATCGAAGCTGCGCAAGAAGCAAACGCGGATAACTTCATCCGCAATTTTCCCCAAGGGTATGATACCCTGGTCGGCGAAAGAGGCACGCAGCTATCTGGTGGTCAGAAGCAACGAATAGCTATCGCCAGAGCTTTGCTCAAGAAACCTTCTATTCTGATTCTGGATGAGGCTACGAGGTGATTGGAAGATTCTTGTTTCCTAGCTTCTTTTCATTTTCTCATCCTTTAATTAATTACCTTATTTCAGCGCCTTGGATTACGAGAGCGAAAGGGTCGTACAAAGAGCGCTGGAAACGGCGGCGCGGGGTAGGACAGTCCTCATAATTGCCCACAGGCTGAGTACGATTAAAAATGCTGATATAATCGTTGTCCTTCAGAACGGTGTCATTGTTGAGGTAATAAAATCAGAATTGGATTTAAAACTGTTCAACTCTGATGAGTTTGAATTTTCACTTAATCAATTTGATGATAATCATTTTTATTTTTCATCCTTATCTCAAAAGATGGGTAAGCACGAAGAACTGACATCGAAAAAAGGAGTTTACTACAATCTGGTAAATCAGCAGGAAAAGGAGAAAGAACAACGTCATCACGGATGATGGTGGTGGTGAGATGGCCTGTATGTACATATAGGCCAACGATATTTATTCCTCCGTGGAGAAGGTGGTTCGGTGACATGTTGAAATGTAAAGATTGTAGATTCTAAATCCAAATTTATCCGGTGTATATAGACAGTAAATAATATAATTTATTATATAACAATCAATAAAGCGACAAATCTAATTGTAAGCTATTATTCGTAAGTGAAATTCTTCGAGCGATAATGCGATTATTTTTCTTAAACTCAAAACATTACTTGGCGAGAATAATGGTCCAGGATCCGGTTAGTGAATATCTGAAACTGTTGAACATTTTTGTCAGAATTGATTACATGTATCGTAACGTATCACGTATTGTAATTTTTTACAGTATTTACACTTACACACATCCAGGTCTTTCGGATCGTTACAACACTCCTGGTCTTCGTCATATACCAATCCGGTTGGGCATTCTATTTCGACTTTACTCCAGGAGTTCTCGCCTCCGACACACATGTAAAACTTGTTGCAATGAATCGGATCCGGGAAGAATCCTGACTCATTGCACTCGCCGGGTGGCGAAGTAGGGGTTACATTGTCGGAGTTATCACATGCCAAAGTCAAGGGGTTGTATATTTTTGTCCCCTCACATACTTGACGATCCAAAATAAGGTTGCCGTCTTCGTCGACCTTGCAGATGTGATACTTTTGAGGATCTACAATGTCTGGAAATGTACCCTCTCCAGTGCAATTGGATAGAGAACTTTCACCATTCGAACACTCTGGGACGTTTGGAACGTAATCGCATAATCCACTTCGGCCGTTTGCTCGTAGACACGTCGGACATTTCCGAATAGTACTTTTCCAAACATTGTCGGAAGGTGTGTATGTGCAGTCAATGTAGTAAATGCAGTTGTTCGGCAGTCTCATATCACTCGATGATGTGCAGTTGACTTAAAATACAAAAAATCATCTTATTTCAGATTGGCTTGGAATTATTTCACTCGCGATTGTAATTGATTATTAATCCGAATGGAGTCTGAAATACAAAAAATTTACTGGACACAATAAATGTGGGTTGGTTAACAAATGAAAGGAGCTCATGTGTGAGCGTCAGATTTCGAACTAGGAATTAAATTCTATGAATCTTTAAAGCAATCAATAATAAGTGTAAGCTGTGGAGATGTTCGGAGTCGTCATCTATGTAACAACGGATGTCAAACTGTCAATTGTTTGTCGATGGTAAATCTTGGAAACGTCGTGACGTTTAATGCAGTCGTATACCAACCCTCCGTCGGCTGCTCCGTCATCCAGCCTGGGAACTTTGTTTTCTCCGAGCCTGTTGTTGGCTGATTTTCTGTGGTTTTCTCCGTCGTCCAGCCTGAAAGTGTTGTCTTCTCTGAGTCTGTTGTTGACTGATTTTCTGTCGTTTGCTCCGTCGTCGAGCGAGGGATTTCTGTTTGCTCCGAGTCTGTTGACTGATTTTCTGTCGTTCGCTCAGTCGTCGAGCGAGGGATTTTTGTTTGCTCCGAGTCTGTTGTTGGTTGATTTTCTGTGGTTTGCTCCGTCGTCCAGCCTGAAAGTGTTGTCGTCTCTGAGTCTGTTGTTGACTGATTTTCTGTCGTTTGCTCCGTCGTCGAGCGAGGGATTTCTGTTTGCTCCGGGTCTGTTGTTGACTGATTTTCTGTGGTTTGCTCCGTCGTCCAGCCTGAAAGTGTTGTCGTCTCCGAGTCTGTTGTTGACTGATTTTCTGTCGTTTGCTCTGTCGTCGAGCGAGGGATTTCTGTTTGCTCCGATTCTGTTGTTGGCTGATGTCCTGAGGTTTGCTCCGTCGTCCAGCCTGAAAATGTTGTTTTCTCTGATTCTGTTGTTGACTGATTTTTTGTCGTTTGTCCCGTCAACCAGCCTGGGAACTCTGATTCTGTTGTTGGTTGACCTTGCGTTGTTTGCTCAGTGGTATAGCTTGCTGGTGTTGTATCTGTTACAGTAGTTGTCCTCTGAGTCGCGAAGCTCCGGGATCTTGTAATTGAGTCTGATTCTGATGTTCGATACAAGCAACCTCCCGCTATCTTGTCACGTGTTTTCGGAAGTACACACCATTTCCTTCGGGTGTTATAAATCGTGCCTATCGGACATCGTATCATTTGCTGCAGGAATGTTGTTTCTTTCTTGTGACACATATAAAACAACGTGCAATCGCTCTCCACCGGAAACCTTCCAGTTCTTCCACACAGGGGCAATTCGAGATCATCTCCAATGCCATTTTTGATTCGAATGGTTACAGTTACAATCGTATCATTTATAGCCGCTCTTTCACATTGTTTAGAATCGTTACTAAAATAATAGCCTCTTCGACATTTAGCCACAATTGTTTCTTCAATCGTACAAATATAATACATATCCTTTTCCGTGGCATCCTTGAGAATTGTGTAATTTTTGCATCCTAATGGCTGAGTGCAGACGAATCGGCCTTCTCCTGGAATAGTTGTGCACATTCCATTCGTTTTGTCCCGGTATTCGTTGTTCCTGCATTGTCTCGCCTGGAATTCAATTTCAATTCGCTACAATACTGATGCTTCGAACGGTAGTTGTCGGAAATAGTACAACGGACAGTAGCAACAAACTGAATTTCAATGTGTATTTACGAGTTCCTTCCTTATCATCACAGTATTTGAAGAAATATCAGAATCAATTCGGTATAAAAACAGAATAGACCTACCGCTGCAATCGAACTTGCTGGAGCAAGTATGAAGATTAGAAGTAGCACCTTTTTATTGGAATACATCTGGCCAATCTTCTCTTCTCGAAGAGCTGGATACCACTGAGCAAGATAGCTGGAGCCTGTCAATTGCCACTACTCCTTTGCATCTGCTCTGCGTGGAACCGACTTTCATGCATACTCATATCTAGTACGTGCTCAAACGTTACACATTCATCCCCTCCTGGACAATTCTTAAATTCCTGTTCCAAGCCTGTGATGACTCAAACTATCCTCAACTTTAGCAGATCATTATTTTTCGTTCGATCATCCCTGGATATAATATGTGGTCCCAGATGATTTGATCTAATTAATTCGAACGTACATCCTGACCGAATTACACTCCATTCAGGGTTCATTGGGTACCGATGTCATGAGGAAATTACTTATTTCTATTCTAATCCTACTCTTATTAGCACTTCCACGTGCCGGATAAAATGGCACGTCGGGCACGACTCTGTACGTCGTTCCGTGTATCGAAGCAGTGCAATCGGTACATCTCAAATGACTTCACCTATTTTTTTAAACACATATATGCTTCAAAACTATGAGCACTTATTTCTAGTTTTCGTATATTTTCTTTGTTTGTTGGACATTTGTCGTGAGATTATAATATTTGAATGTATTTTAGGAGCAGGAAAGTAGCACGAAAAATCCAACTGCCCAAATCCTGAATTGATAGGATCTTGAATTTGTGTTTAGTGCAGAAGACAACGATGGAAGATATATCAAGATGCTCCAATTTCTTTCAGTGTACCGCAGATATCATAATTTTGATGAATCTCTTCAACGAAATGAGTCTACTTTCTCGTTTTGTGTCGTGATGAATTGTCATGCATGTGGAATTCTTATGGGAGGAGACTCAGTTTTGTTTTCTCCTTATCTCGTCAGTCCGTTTACTGATCGCGTGAGTATTTACACTTCATAGTTCCAACGACTGTTATCGTATGTTTGGAAAGATAAACTCGATTCGTGCTTTATAAAGAATTGGTAATTGGTAATATTGTATGACTCAAGTGACCTCGGATTGGACACAAAAAGTGAAAGGCGATACAACTATCATAATCGTGAATTATAGTTTTCAATCATTCAATTATTCCGTTTCCAGTTGATTGATGCAAGAGACACAGATCTTTGGTCGATAAATAAAGAGATTTATTCAACATTCATAATAAAAAACCAAATCAATACAAGAAAATTACGTTTAAGTATTTACACCTTATATTTACACCTCGCATACAAACATCGTTATCATCTAGATTGAATTTATTCAAATTTCCTATCGATTTACATGAATCTAAGGGTCAGTCAATATCCCCGAATGAAAGCCCTGCGCGTAAGTGTAAAGAAAAACTGAATATTCTTTCTTCATGCAAATTCTGATGCAAAAACGCTTCAAATTAATCCTAAGCTCATACCAGACTAAGACCCTTGTGAGTCTGATCGGATGCTCATTTTCATCATGTACAAACGCAGAGGGCTGACAATGAGATCAGAGTGTTGAAACATGAAAAAGAAAGAACGAGCTCTAGGAAACTCGTAGTTTCCCCAATCTCAATATTCTATCTATGACACAGAAGAATATTCTGCACCAATAAAAAAAAAGTATGATCCCCCGCAATAATTCCCTGTATAAGTTTTATAAGTAAAACAATAAAATAATAGGATTCGTAATAATGATCAGTCTATCAAAGTTGACTAATATACATTAATTTTTTCATACTCGACTAAGGAATCCCTGCAGAACTATTACGACATAGTATAAAAATGATGGTATTATACTTAAGTAACAAATACACCCAAGATTGAACCCTCTGTCTTTCACCAATCGTCTTGCGGCAATTTATAAGTGTAATTATTGCTCCTAACTACGGTAATGCCGGCTCCGTAATAAGGCATAACGTAATGCGATCCGTCAGCCGGACCAACGACCTGAGTAGCGATGAGGATGACGTCAAAAAATTGACCGACAAAGAGAAACCCGAGAGTGCTGAGCTTCAGGAGACCCAGGGCAGGGTAGCCAAGATAGAATCTATCCGCTCCGAACATTCCCAAGAATATCGAGAGGAGGAGCGACGTCTCGAACGAGTATCCGTTCCTGGAAATGTGTTGAACGTTAGTCAGCGGTTTCTGAAACAGGGAAAAAGTCTCCGGGGGATCAGACTTACGTCCATTTGCAAGGAATGTCTTTTTTGAAAGTGTTGTTTTTGGTCTCGACGCACGTTATGTCCCTCGCGGCTAGACACAGTACTGTAAAAATTATCAATAATTACGTATCAACAACACATGATTCGAGTAAAGTTTTGGACCAAGGGAATTTTTACTCGCTCTAAGAACAGTTTTTTTCTGTCTTCTCGAAGGTTTGTAGAGAAAAGAATCTCGGATTCTAGGAAACTACTGATGGATGTGCGAATTTATTATCGAAAACTATTGAAAAATATTCAATATCAGCTCAATGATAAATTCGGATAAAAATTGGTTCTTCGTCAGTCCGAAATATTCGTTGATATATATATAAGAATGAGTAATAATTTCAGGGTGTTGGGTGACCTTTGGCCTTGTTTTCTTTGGTACATCCTCTCGGCTGTTGGGTTTTTTCGTCGATATAATCTAGGTGGTCTGGATGCGGGCATATGTACTGTCCTAGTCTCAAATTGCTGCATTCCGTCTCGTACGCTTCGTTGTTATCGCAAAGTACGATCAACAGGATCACAATCACTCCGATATAGTTTGATGATTTAGTATTCATGGTTTAACATCTTACGTTCTATGCACTATGTTTATTCTGACTCACACATTACTCTGACATAACCTGAAAACCGAAACGTCAGATTCTTCATTTGGTCTTTACGATCGTAGCGCCACCCGCGGCGACTCCATCAACTACTTTTCCCGCCAGTCAAAGGCGCGAAAGTGTTTGAATCTCTCTTCCAGAATCTGGATTTCGGGCCTGAAACCGAATCCTTTTCTTCTCTTTAATCTATTCGATAGATTGAGTGAAGAAAATCGGTTCCAGTCATCGAAAAACATCCAAACTGTAACGAAAATAGCACGCAATCAATGAGAGCTCCGAACGCCTGGAGAGAGGCAACCGCACATACGCTCTACATACATTTTTGGACCTGGCCCTGTACGGTCACTTCCCGATTGGACACGAGACGCATTGGAAACGTGTCCATTAATATATTTTATTGGACACTGAAATGTTGGACACCAGCCTATTTTGGACACGTCGTGATCGGACGCGAGATTTTGCGGACACGTGTACTTTCACAATGTGAGATGGTCTGTGAAGTGACCCAGCAGATCCATGTCATCAACCACCGGGAAGTTAGATCACGAAAGAATCCCGTGGCTTCGATTGAAAAACCTTTTTCACAGTATTACGGATCCGTTCATGCAAAGTATGAATTTTTGATACGCAGAAAAAGTATTGTTCTCCCAAAGTACAGCACACGGTCTGTGTATAGTACACAATGCGCCTAAGCTCCCCCGGGTCGATTGTTACACTTCCAAAATGCGCTCAAACTCCCCGTTTCTGATTGTTACACTTCCAAAATGCGCTGAAGCTGTCCTGGGCTGATTGTTACACTTTTTTTTTGTTGTGGCAACGTAGTATCGGGATATCTGGATGTGCTACTATCGGAAAAAAGCTCGTGTCCGAAAAATCTCGTGTCCAATTGCGACGTGTCCAAAATATCTCGTGTCCGAAATAGGCTGGTGTCCGAAAAATTTGGTGTCCAATAATTAAGTGTCTAATAAAAAAAATTATTGGACAGGTGTCCAATGTGGCTCGTATCCAATCGGGAAGTGTCCACACGGGCCATTCCCCATTTTTGAACCATTTTTCGGAACCCTACACCCGATTTTCTGGTCTTTAGGGCTATGGCTGTGTTATTAAATTATTGAATTGAGAATCTCGTGGTAAGGCGAGACTTTCAGGAGAAACCGATATGAGCTTGGTTATCCAGGGCTGTAATCGATCGGCGGGAATTTAAAAATTGTGGTTGTGTGTGATTTCGAAAAGTCGGTCAGTACTATTAATTCGTGTTTTTTGTTGATCCAAGTTGATTATTTTGTATGAAATTCAACCGAGTATCACTTCAGACTCACCGAGGTGATTATTCGCGGTGGATATACAATAATTATTCGAGTAAAAAACTATAGTCTCGCACTGATAATCACGTGCAGCGTTGTAAAAGTGCAAATGCAAGAGCGCTCTCTTCGATCTTTATAGAGAATCGCGATTCAATTAATGCAGACCAGTTTTCTTCGTCCGCGGATGCTGTGCCTCGGGGCCAGCTCGGTTGATAGGCCCGTCAGCTCTGCATCGTACGGGAATGGGAGGTAACTGGTAACTGGTAACTGGTAAACTCTCTCTAACATTGAACTTGACGTTCGCGAGGCTAGTGCGATCCCGGCTTCGATCCAAGTCGGTCGTTCGCGGTCTTCGATACTCTCTCGAGGTATTACTTAACTGGATTAAAAAAAACTAGTAGCAAAAAAATCATCCCAACTTGTGGCCGTGCCGGATAAATCGCGAGATGCAATCTATAGACACCTTGTTCCGAGCCGCGATATTCGTTGGACTTGGATCCGTCGTTGCGACGATCATATACCTCACTCCGATACCAGGTAAAACATAGAAACTATATCAATGAATTTCTAGAATTATGCATGACGTTGGAAAATTTATATTTTATTCACAAACGAGATGATGCTCGTTGCAAATCGTTTTACACGAGAGTCTTAAGACAATTTTTCGATGAATCATCGCTTTATTAGAGAAATAAGGAAAATGAAAGTGCAGACTCTCTATATAGTTATATAGTATTGTGAGAATTGTGAACGCTGAAGAAACCGAAAGGGCACAATGATGAGCGTGAAAACGACGATTCTTCCTCATCTACTGCCAGCGAATTTCTTATTCCTTTTCTTCAATGAAAATAACGAAATGCAACAGCTCTAGTTGCGGTACGTCAAGTGCTCAGCCCGTGCAACGGGCATTCACCTCATATCTCGTCCTCGATAATGAAGAAACCCGAGCAGATTCATGTTTGCTCTTTATGTTTGATAAAGTCCAGTGTGAATTATGGATAAAATGCAAACGAATCCACGTATAACATTTTTTTGTTGTGGAGAAAGTTATTTTGTTGAATAATTTTCGGTGTGTAACGTGGGTCAGAGCTGGGAGATGAGATGCGAGAAACCTGCACCGTCTTAGAATGGACCAACGGGACTTGCTTTCGCAAACGAGTTATAGTAGGTGTTTGTATGTACGTAGATCGCGAGTGAGTGAGCGAATCGTGGAGCATCGTGATCCAGTGTAAAGGGAAAGTGAGAGACGGCGCATAGCGTCAACGGCGGGTCGAGCGAGCTGGTAAAAAGGCGAACGATAAGCCTAATGAAACTATGAAAGCGTTTATGTTGCCGTTTCAAGGGAAGGCAGGGGCCAATTCAGGCAGACTGCGTTGCCTACGGACAACTTTCACTCTTCGACCGTGCAAGACTGACCCATATCCACTTCTGGCCCCTCTGAGTAAAGCCGCTCTTTTACCTCCTCCTGGGACATTGGCTCTCAATCTGCAACCAAAGAAAGTCTTACCGATTGGACCGAAATGCAGCCTGTCTTACTCACTAGCCTCACAATACACATTCAATTATCATTCGCGAGTTGAACCTTGCCAAAGATAGAAGTGCTCCAAACTCCAGCCTTAGAGGACGGCTGACAGTGGTGCTGCTGATCGTTATTCACTCTTGAATCATTTGAAAATAATTTTAGTGCGCGAATCATTCACCCTCCAAATCGTCTTTTGAATTTGAACGAGAATTTTCATACCCTTTCAATTTTCATTCATCTATCGATGTCTACGTGCATCGGATCAGAAGCCGGTTTATTGCGTCAGGAATGCAACTTCGGAACTTATGCAATTCTGTGATTCTGTTATTACGTAGCCAGTCGGCTGTCAGACGTAGACTAAAAACCGAATCTCTTATGCAAAATTTTAATGAGGCCAGCGCTGTTATTCAATTTCAAAATTTTTTGTTCTGTCTGAATTCTATTTCTTTCGATAATCACATGCATAGGATTGTAGTACGAAGTTGTATTCCGATCGGTGGTTCAGTGATAATTTTTTCCTCTAGGAATTCTAAGAACTTTAGAATCAACCACGTCGTAATTTCGACTAGAAACAAATTCAAAATTTCTCTTGCGCGTTGTCGACGTGGACAACGAAGCAGGTAGACAATGAATTTATCCGTTAAATATTCCCCCGTTTCGGGGAGGTCGTCCGCGGCAGCAGTATATGCACTTCGATGCACCCTCGTAATGACGATGATCGCGGCAGTTGCAGCAATCCTACATTTGAGCCACTACAATCCCAGTAAGTTTTAATCAACGTTGTTTCAATTGGTGCAGCTATAGTTTAACGCGAAATCAATTTGTGAGAAGCTTTTTCTTCGAAAGGATGTCAAAGAAGTTTTGTGGGCTGAGTAAACGACTAATTTACGTAGGCCGGGGTTATGTAATACTCGAATACTCGTCAGAGATGGTATTGGTCATACCAGACGTAACATTTCGAAAGAAAAAGTTAATCAAGGTGTGAATTGATTGATCCGTTACAGAGCAGGCCTTCGCATCATGCGACCGTCCCTGTCATCATCTGGACTGGCCGATGATTTGCCGGGTGAAATTGACCCTCGAGGTTTATCAGTCCCTGAGCAAGTGAGTATTGGATATCAGCGATTATCGAACATTAGCCCGCGGCTTGAGGTGTTTACAATTTTTCATTAATCGCTCAACATCGACTTTTACCTCCGGCCTGTATTACAGCACCGCGTAATATATTGTTACGTCAAACACGCAATCTCACTTTCATGGTGCTGTAACAGCGCCGGGTGTAATCGTTACGCAACGTGAATAGCGAAGTGGTAACGCGGAAGACAACCGAAGAGAGTGTTAAAAAATTAGTCTCTCTTTTTTGCCTATTATGTTTCACTTGTTCACACAAGTGCGGAGCCACTCATGACCACTCACTCGTAATTTCTCGATCAGATCATGCGGCAACTGTCCGACCAATGAAACATCATGTCTGGGCAAGTACTGCCTCTCGGTTGATGGTCAGAGGAGGGGTGTGCTGGTGGCCAATCGGCAAATGCCTGGACCCAGCATCCAGGTAACTACAATCGCATCCTAATTCCTCCTCAAAAACGCGGAGAGTCCAGGATCTACCATTTTTCTTCATCCGTCACAGGTTTGCGAGAACGATATCCTGGTGGTAGACGTGGTCAATCGCCTCCCAGGAAGAGCTGTCGCTGTCCATTGGCGAGGACAGACGCAGATGGAGACTCCGTGCATGGACGGTGCTCCCCTAGTCACCCAATGTCCGATACCGAGCTACACGATTTTCCAGTACAAATTCCGGGCCGCAACCCCGGGTACACATCTCTGGCACGCTCACGCAGGCACGTTCAGACACAGACGACTACCGTGTACTCTTGCACTGTTTTTTAACCGGTCGATTTCCCAGGAGGTGACGTCGCCGACGGACTGTCAGGATCGCTGATAGTGAGACAAGCCGATCTTCGAGAGCCCCATCGGTCCCTTTACGACGTCGATGATCCAAAACACGTGATTCTTATCAGCGAATGGAAGCACTTCTTCTCCACAGATGCGACCGCGAATCCGCTTCGATCGAGGACCGCAGCTTTGCTGATCAACGGAAGAGGGCGACAGCCGAATGGCCCCAAGGTACCGTTCTCGACGTTCACGGTGATCCCGGGAAGACGTCATAGATTTAGAATCGCGCATGCAGGAGGAGCCGGATCTTGTCCCATCAATCTCTCCGTGGAAGGACACTCCTTGCTCGTGATTACCCTCGATGGACACGCGGTGAACCCTGAACAGGTGACTTCGGTCACCCTGGTGAAAGGTACGTTCTGGAATTTCATGTGGAAATTATTGTTTCACTTCCGCAAATTTCGCAGGAGAAAGACTAGACTTTGTCCTGAAAGCTAAGGAAGCGGTAAAATCGTACGGTATAATCGTGAGGACAGCGGACGGTTGTCTCTCACCCTCTGTAATCGGCGGAGCAGTCCTAAAGTACAAGGGTGCTCCGGACAGTGAACCCCCGATGATCCAGGACACGATAGTAATCGATAACACGAACGCTGCTGAACGGGAGAAAAACTCTGTTGCGATGACGTCTGATCTCTCACAGAACTGCGACGAGCGGGATAAAATCTGCATCACCGAAATGAGGAGCAAACGAAGAATGCCCAAAGCGCTCGAAGAAGTCCCGGACGTCACGATGTACCTCCCGATAAATTACAGCATAGAAAAGAACGAGCTCACAGGTTGATATTCTTCGATAAAAATAAAGAGGTAAAAGGTCGTCATACAACCCTTGATATTACTTTCTTGATCTTTCAGACGGAGCAGAAATGCGAACTAAGGTCCTTCACGTTAATAACGCAACATTCACCTTCCCCTCGTCGCCTCTGCTGACTCAAGGAGGTGACGTTCCGTCTGAGATTATTTGCTCCGCTGATGGGAGCGACGGGGTCACGTTCGCTAGACGATGTCGTCGCGACGGACAAGAAGAGGGTCAGACTTGCGAGTGTGTTCACGTCCGACGTGTTCCAGCTGGGGCCACTGTCGAAATCATACTCCTTGATCAGGGTGAGAAAAATCATACGAAGA
The DNA here is from genome assembly GCA_018420115.1 of Euura saliciscinereae. NCBI lineage: Eukaryota > Metazoa > Arthropoda > Insecta > Hymenoptera > Tenthredinidae > Euura > Euura saliciscinereae. Next base: position 24,314 of record JAFFZH010009435.1, on the reverse strand, counting down.
ATTCAGCATTTTTCAATTATCGTTCATCAGTTTTTTCAGTGTGTGTAATAATTCGATAAATTCAAGATTCTTTGAAGCTTGAAAGTTCTCGTTCTGAGGAGATATCTACAGGTTTAACCCGCGTTTAATCTAAGTTCAAGTTCACCCCTAAATTTAGCTCCTATGGATCGAATAACCTGCATTAGCTGTATACACATAGTAGAATAGCCGATCGATTTCTGAACTCTCGCGTCACGCCGTGGGTCTTATAACTCGCTAAATTGCGTAGCAGAGAGGGCTGCAGGTTTCACGTTTATTCGGTAGGGTTCGGAGGGTAGTTCTCCCACCGCGTAGTAGCCTTGGCTCACAGACCTTGAGCTACATCCAGTCCACGTGAAGGCTGTAAAAACAGCCAGTATTGATCCCGCGCCTCGTACCAGCTCATTTCAGCCAGGATTTTCACCCCCAAAGCTTTCACTTCGCTTTTTTTCAACGTCTCGCTCAAGAAGGACAAAGATTTCGTGGAAATTTATGCAAAAACGCTATCCGCGAGAATTTTCTTGACCGTCGATAATCAAAGCCACTGATTACAGGAGGCCTGGATGACCTCGTGTATCACCTCCACGGTTATAGTTTTTACATCGTCGGTGCCCGTCGATTTGGGCACAGCGTTACCGTGGAGGAAGTGAAGGATATGGATTCGCGGGGGGTTCTTATGACCCGGATATTCGACCATCCAGCTTTAAAGGACACCGTAGTGGTGCCGAAATTCGGTCTCGTCGCTCTGCGCTTCAAGGCTGATAATCCGGGTAAGATAAAACCGCGTTCAGTTTTTTTAATTGAAATGTTCAACAAGGGCGGGTTAATGTCGTGTTCAATCGTGATTTTTCTTTGCTCTCTCTGTCTCTCTCTTTCGCCAGGGTATTGGATGCTACGTGACGAACACGCCTCCCAATGGACCAGAGGTCTCGACGTTGTTCTGCAGGTCGGAGAACCCAGCGGGATGATTCAAGCACCCGACGATTTTCCCAAATGCGGTTCTTACGTAGGACCAGACTATTTCCTGATCTAGGCTCAAAGTGTTAACGAGACTAAAACGACTGATGTAAATAAATGTAAATAAATATCGAAGAGTTTGTAATTTTGTATAATCAGTTATTAGAAATAAAGCTGCAAGTAATTTTTAATCGATCGCACAATCATCTCCCACTGTCCAGTTGGCCGCGCAAAACAATAACTTTTCAGTCTTGTTTTGTCTCGGGTGTCAACGTCGGTCTCGATATCGTTGTCCGCGATTTAACCATTTACCACCCCAACACTGATGTGCAACGGCGATAGGAATGTCCTGTGTCAGCGCCCTGCACACTCAGCTGGTGACTCTCCTGTCGGTGCCCCACGAGGTGCTCTTATTTCGCCACAGGGTCTTCAAAGAGTACGTCAAGATCGCCGTAGGCCCAGACTTCATTCATACTCTACCCTCTTTCATGGTTCTTGCCGCAATGATAATCGTCCTATGGAGGAATCCACCGAGGATGAAATGCATGACCACGGTCGTTAACAAGACAACGGTATTCCGAACGCTCCAGGTAACCGGAATACCAACCGACCGATATCCCCGTTACGTCACAAAATACTCGATCATGTTCAAGGTTTTGGCCAGCTGGATCCTGGTCAACGCTGTCGTATGGCTATGGCTGATATTCCAGAGGATTTTATACTGCTCCGTCTGGTCGTACTGGAGCTACGTGAGTTTCTTTTTTTTTTCGAAACGTCAATCAGACCGGACCAAAACGCGTCCTACTTCTCCCACAGGAAACCGAGTATCGAGACACTGTATTTCCTTGGTGGCAAAGGGTCTGGTCCTCGTACTACCCTCCGCCCCTTCAGCCACCGATTTTTTCCGCGGGTTTCATCAGCTGGATACTTTCGATGATATTAGCTATCGGGATCCTAGGATGTGCGACGTCGCCGAAGAGGATGCAGAAGACTTTCGAAGAGGGAGTGACCACGGTTCAGGACTATCTCGTCGCCGCACGATACTATATGAGGTGGTCCACGAACCGGTGAGTCACCGCGGGATCGGAATACGGTGACTCGGTATTCTGAAACACGAAATGTGATCGTTTCAGTTTCAGAGAAGTAATGTCGTGCGAACAGAGCGTCGCGATCGATGACAGCGAGATCAGCTCGGTCTGCGACGATTGTAGATCGGACTTGTCGGCTGACGTGACGCATGGGGCAGTCGGTCGCCGGGAGGTCCATCCAATTTCGTACGGGACAAACTGGACCCCGCGTCCCTCGTTCTCCGGGTACAAAGAAGCCCAGAAAAAATATCAGGCGAAGCCACTGAGGACTCCGATGACCGTGGCTGGCGGGACGATCCATCGCGAAGATGATCAAAAATTGTCTCCTAAACAGTTGAGGCACCGTCGAGGCTGCCACACAGTCGTGCCAAGCAATTCAAGCGACAAGTCGAGCGGATGTTGAAGAGACGGTGTTGTGTGATTGAACCGATCGATCGCGGGCTTTGATGTTTCTATCTTGTATGTACACGTAATGCTATTCAGAATCTGAATTGATTTTGTGATTGAAAATTTTCCGCCTTCGGAACCACGGCGCACGCCATTTTGTAGATAATTTATTTTTGAAATATACTCCGTCGTACATAGTGAAACCCATTTTTGTTTGTTTGTTAGTTATCATTTTTCATTCTAATGCGGATTAGGTCAACTGGGTAATTTGACACTGGACTCACAATCTTCTCCAACCACATGAAAGATCGTTTGAGCTTTCTCTGGTGCTTGGGGTTCCTCGCAACGACGTTGTGCAGACGTCGTGAAAGCAACTTCCAGTGGTATTTGCGGTCAGAAGAATTCTGAAGCTGAATAACTCAGAGTCACAATCCTCGAACTTGAGGCTCATTCAGGACAGTATGAATTTTACCAGACTCACAAACGGAATTCATTCTTCACTGGAAGCCTGTATCCGACATATTGACGTAATTCTGGAATTTGAAAAGTGAAAACTTTGAAGAAAGCAATGAAAGAAGCTATACATACAACAATTAGCTGTTTTTTTTTGTTTAAACACAGACTTCTCCTAAGCAGGTAACGTGAAAGTTACATACTGACTTTCTGCACATAGTTCAGAAGTAATGACCAATTATTGTTTGGGAAACGGCATGGACTCTATTATCGATCGAATTCTGACGTCAGCGGATCATGTGGGCGCTGATTTATCTACAAAATGTCAAGGGCGGGGAGAGATTCTCGTTATTCTGTTAATTGGGAGGGTTTCGATAAACGAAATAGCAACGATACGCTTCTACTTTGACTCCCCCTGCCCTCGTCAATCCCAATGTCCTTCATCTCCCGTTGTCGCAAATCTTGACGAAACTGCGTCACCCTCGGTATCAGGGGTACGTTTCAAGGGGGCAATAAGCAGGGGCGCATGCGTCCTGTGATGACACTCCCCGCAGGGTTGAGCCGTTCGTTTCATACTCTACAACGGTTACCCTTGTGAGGTAGGTCGCTCAAGGCTCACCACCGTTACGCATCGACTACAAAGTACATCTTTTAACGAGTGTAAAAATTTTGAAAATTTTAAACAGTGTCAGATACGAGGATAAAAAAATCTACAATCAACGATCGAGTCAGCCAGTTATCAACAAAACTGTCGTATGACAATTGAGGTGTGTTTGCGTGTTTACTCATTCATAAATTTCTAATGCGACTTGAAATTTTTTCTTTCGAACGACGCAGAGATGATAGAAAATAATTTGAAAAAAAACGAAATTTTTAAAGAAAATTAATTAAGAAAAATTTCACACTGGTTTTTGTGTCTAGAAAATATAATTTCTAACGTTACTTTCACACGGTGTCGATTTTTAGACATTTTTGAGTCCCTTTTATTTTGGTACCTATGTACGTAAAGTGTTTTGACTCTGCATGGGTTTTTCTCATGAGTTGATGTTTATGCCAGAGAGTCGACGAGCACTGCGCAGACTCTGAATTATCCGAATCCGTTAGAAACTGTAACCGTTTATCCTGAGAATCATTTCCCAAAAGAACTGAATAAACATCGTTTTTGCAACAAGTGCATTTGGCTCCGAAAAGCACGAGTAATGGTCCGTGTATTGGCCTCCTTTTTCACTTAAGGCTCGGCCTATTATTCCTCCACGTGGAAACGAAGCATGGCGTGCGCGTGTCTATTGATTTTGCGTTCAGCATCTCTCAGGCACAAACACTCTAGAATCTTCTCTAACACGAGAGGCAAAACAGAGCGTACCTATCCGCGGGCAGCTATGGGCTAACGCAAAAATGAAGGCATAGTAAAATTTATCTCTTACAATTAGCAGAACGTAACGTGCCTCACGGAGCAATTGAAGCGAGAGAAATACCTACTCTATCATATTGACTGAACAAAAAAAAACTAATAACCGGTCTTCTGTGCCGTTGTAAAAACTTTTTATCTTTCGCCACGTAGAGAAAGGTTTGAAGGCTTGATATAGCTTCAATGGGACTTGTCTCGGGGATTTCTCCGATAGATCAGGCTGTCAGTGGGTCTCGTGTACGGTACATGCCTAATTTGTTTTCCCCTCGTAAAACGTTACCTGCTTTTAGTTCTTGTGCTACATTCGTTCGTTATGTAAATGAATGTAGATAGATATACAAAGTATCCAATGGTCGATTGGTCAGCGAAGCATATAAATTTCTAAATGAATGTATAATCCTGACATCCGCACGGCTACTAAACGTCAAAAATTTCTAATGCCTTCGTGATTGTGATGATATCTTTCGACAGTATAATTTTCTTCACGTCCCCAACGGCAAATTCACCCGGAACAATGTCCGCGGGTCATTTCAGCGGGTTAAACTCTCTAGCCATACGTTGGCTGAGGCGAAAAATCGATACAATCTAAAGGCAAAATTTGCTGCGTCATTGAAAACAACGGTTAATTGACTTTTTTTTTTAACTCATGAAGAAACTTTGAAGATAATACTTTCTAAAAGTCACCATCAAAAAATCTGCGTCCAAGGAGGTCTACCCTGTTACAGCGGGATGTCGGAGAAAATGTATTACTGGGGCGAAGAACGGGAGCCAGTAGACCCGGAACAGACCTTCATAGAGTTCAAGGCGAAACCTTCGTCTGCGGGCGAATCATCTCGAGCGATTCCAAAGATGGTCGTGTCACCACCGCAGGGAGAGATATCGGCGGTATCAGGTAATCGCGGTGAGGATACGGAACGCGGTGGATGGGACAACAAATTGGATTTCTTGTTCTCTTGCATAAGCGTTTCCGTGGGTCTCGGTAACGTCTGGAGATTTCCTTACCTATGCTACAAAAACGGAGGAGGTAAGCTTCGCCGTAAGCTTCAATGTCAAAAGCTTGTTCACCATGAGAACGCGAATATGATGCTTGAATTATTTCCTCCAGGTGCTTTTCTCGTCACTTATGGTATCGCAATGATATTCTGCGGCATTCCTATATTCTTCCAAGAAGTTGCCATCGGCCAATACCTCGGCGCCGGCGGGATGACTCTGGTGGGCCAACTGTGTCCTCTTCTTCAAGGTGAACTGATCATATTGAACTCAAGTTTTTGAGCCGCTAGTTCGCTGACTCCCTAATATCGTTTTCAGGGGTTGGTTATGCGACCATGACGATTGTATTCTTCCTCGACGTTTACTACTGCATCATAATCGCGTGGACTCTGTTCTACCTGATCGCCACATTCGCTAATCTTCCCGGTCTCCCATGGAGCGGTTGCGGTGAGTGAGACAAGGATCATTTCACCTGATGATCAAACGCTTCACGATCAACTGAAACCTGTCATTCTTTAGGAAACTGGTGGAACACGGAGAACTGTTTCAGCGCTGATGAGATTGAGGCTGCGAAAAATCAGAACGGCACAACCTCTCTGAATCAAACCATACACCACACAACTCCAGTTGAGGAATACTGGGAGTGAGTAGATTCATGAATTATGCATACCTATAGTGTACGATAGGAATCAATCACACGTCAACACTTTTAATTTTGAGTCAGAGTCGATTTCAAAAGTGAATTAATTAATAATTGTCGTCCTTTCCAGCCGACGCGTTCTTGGGATAACCAGCGGTATCGAGGAAATCGGTGGAATGCAGTGGGAACTTTTGGGATGTCTTGTTCTGGGATGGTTACTGGTCTACTTCATAATCCGTCGAGGCCTTCACCAGAGTGGGAAGATCATCTGGTTTTCAGCCCTCTTTCCCTACGTTGTCCTGTTCATTCTACTAGGTCGAGCCGTGACCTTGGAGGGTGCTGACGCCGGGCTTCTTTACTACGTGACGCCGAGATGGGAAGAGCTCCTGTCGCCCGGACCCTGGATCGACGGGGCGACGCAGATCTTCTTCGCCTACAGCATCGGGACCGGAGCTTTACCGGCTCTGGGATCGTACAACAAGTTTCACCACAATTGCTACAAGTGAGTGACCATGACGTGTGGAATCCCCCAGCATGTGAAGACTCGATTTCCGTTCTCAGGGACGCGCTGATCACCTGCGTCGTCAACACCCTGACTTGCCTCCTGGCTGGGTGCGTCACCTTCTCCATTCTCGGTCACATCGCCATGGAACAGGGCACGGAAGTATCCGAAGTCGTCAAGAGCGGACCCGGTCTCGTCTTCCTCACGTATCCCGAAGTTGTCCTCAAGCTACCCGGAGCACCGATCTGGGCGATTATATTCTTCGTCATGCTCATTGTGAGGATGCCTCTTCCTTCTTTCTTCTGCAGAGGCTTTTCCAGGTCGGCTTTACACTGTTTTTTGTGTTTTACAGATTCTTGGGATCGACAGCGAGTTCTGTATCGTCGAGTCCTTCATCACAGGGGTCGTAGATAATTGGCCGGAAACCCTGCGGCCTCATCGTAACAAATTCACGGTCGTGATTTGCCTGCTGATGTTCCTGATGGGAGTCCCTATGGTGACGCATGTGAGTACGGTTATAGACACATTGACACTGACTCTCGATGATTGATCTTTACATCCGTTTCAGGGCGGGGTGTACATCTTCCAACTGATGGATTTCTATTCCGCAAGTGGAATGTCGATCCTGTGGGTATGTTTCTTCCAGACAATAGCGATATCTTGGATTTTCGGTGCGCAAAAGTTCTGCGATTGCGTTCACCAGATGATGGGCATTCGTCCTAACAAATTCTGGTACATATGCTGGCTTGTATTCGCCCCAGTCGTCATGGCGGTGAGTTTGAGCTTCTTCTCTCACTTTTAAACCCCAAAGTTCATATTTTCATCATCAATATCGCACTGCTTTCAGTTCATATTCGTGTTCCAATGTGTCCAATACAAGCCTTTGAAGTACGGCAGTGAATACGAATATCCTCTGTGGGCTGAGGTGGTTGGATTCATACTGAGCTTTTCATCGATGATTTGGATACCAGCGTATGCGATATACTACGTGTTCACATCGCCAGGGTCAATAAAGGAGGTGAGTCATTTTTTTTATGGAGAGGCATGGAGCCAATAAACTGACTTTGTCTGTGGTTTGAATGATCCTCAGAATATCCTGAAGGGACTGAAGCCAAATATCAAATCGAGGGCAAAGTTGCCAAAGGGTGAAAAATCGGCGGTTATTCCGATGTCTGAGAGCAGCGCCGGTCTGATTTCTAAAAACAACAGTTTTTTGAATCAGTAACGAAGCCCGAACCAGCCCGCAAGAGATTTGCAAGAATTATACAGTGAAGTTTAAGGGATGTATATACTTATATATAACATATTTATATATACTTATATAGATAAGGCGTGGAGGTTTCGTCTTGCGAGCAATTCGTTGGCAACAAGGCAGTGATATGACGTAGTATTATTCGATTTTTTGATCACAATATTAAAAATTGCGAACAGAAATCGACAACACTGAAATTTCAAATATAGAAACAGAAATATTGTTGATATAACATGTAAAATTATGTAAAATAGGCATACAAAAAATCGCACACTTTAGTAATTACAGAATTTAGTTATCGGATCCCTTGACCGTGAAAATTGAAGTGGATCCGCAGTTTGTTGCTTCTATAAATTGTAGTATATAATAGAAGTTTAGCTTCGAATCTCAATCTCTGCATCGAATTAATTTAATTTATTCGGCCGTTACATTATGAATCTCGTCAGCAATTCCGTTATACATGTAAAATTTAATTGCAGAAAAAGTATCGCACTTCGATTAGCACCCCGGAACATATTCTTCCTGTACATAAATTTGATGTATACATGTGAGGTCAATATATATTGTATAACGTGGATTTTGAATTTTTCACGGTACCTAATTAGAGTTTTAACATATTTAAGATGCAGTTTTAAGGATGTACAGGCCATACAATCTCAACCAATAGTGAGTCTCGTCGTCAATATTGAGTACTTCGAGATGAGATAAAAATCGGAAAAAAATCAACCACAATCAAGATGATAAGAGTATTCATTTTCAATAATAATAATGCCCAAAAGTTATCAACAAATTGTTTAAACAAATCATTGTTTAACAAATTTCCTGGTGACGTTATTTTTTTTCATGTCAAATGAATTCGTTAATCTTTCCGAATACACATGATTTTTTCAGAATTTTGACACTTTTTTTAAATATCCGTTCTCAATTTTGAAAAATGGAGAAAAAAAATCTGAATTTTGGATATGTTATTGTGGAAACGATGTAGATTACAATTCCGAAGTTTCCGGAGCGTGGAACTAATAGTTTTGTGAATACAGCCTTAAGAAATTTCCGAAAACGGAAATTTAAAAAAAGTGACAAAATTCTGAAAAAATTCATGTGTATTCGGAAAGATTAACGAATTCATTTGACATGAAAAAAAATAACGTCACCAGGAAATTTGTTAAACAATGATTTTTTTTTTAACAATTTGTTGATAACTTTTGGGCATTATTATTATTGAAAACGAATACTCTTATCATCTTGATTGTGGTTGATTTTTTTCCGATTTTTATCTCATCTCGAAGTACTCGATATTGACGACGAGACTCACTTTTGGTTGAGATTGTATGGCCTATACATCCTTAATGCGAGATTGTTGCGAAGAGGATAATTATAATGATATTAAATTTTTAGGGGAATCACTTTTATAATATAAAGAGACGGTTCTATTCTATATACTGAAAGAATTTTATCGGTAATAACGCATTGGTTCCTAAAGGAGGCAGAATACACATGAATCGCGTGATACGGACACGAGTTCTTTGCGACTGATTAATTTCTCATGCAGAATAATTCGTATTACGTGTTTGTTCTCAAATACCACAACCGATTCGACTGATCGACTGATTGATTTTCCAACTCGTTTTTCCATCCCCGCAAAAATGCTCAAAAGAAACAATGTAAACGACGAACTTTTGGTATTTCGAACCGATGCAAAGTTATTGATCGTGTTCTTGATACGCGACACATGTTTTATATCAGTTCGTAACATTAGTGATATACGCGTATATATAAATATCTTCAATGTATGTACAGTTCGTACCTATTTGAACGATTACAATACACATAATAAAGATATTATTGTATTCCTGATTACTATAATTCATAATTACATGCCATCATTATTTTTATTCCTACTCCGAATTTAATTACTAATCAAAACTCGAACTCAAGTTTGAGTTACCGTTATTTATCGACAGTGAAACAACCGTTCACTGTCTTACCGATTCACGTATTGAAGAACGGCGACGTTCACTCCGGTAGGTAGAGGTCGAAGGAGTTGTCCGTTCACATCTGATGGTATCTACAAAATAGGAAACCTAAAAAAAAGCTTTTTACAGGATTTTAACGATCGGTGTTCGATGTTCGAATAATCAATTAACGTAATTGATTACCTATCTTTGTTAATTATGTTATTGGAGGTAAATTTTGGATTACCGATACAATTAAGGGTCTTTGATGAGGTTGTCAAAACGGCCGGCAGAAAGTGCCACTAGGATTGAAGATAGTTTTTTTGACCAAAATAAATTTTATTATAATTACGAAAACGGTACGAATGAAATTGAACAATTTTTTACGCTGGGAGATTCTCAGCAATCGCATTCAACAATTTAGGGATACTCCTAATTAGGTTCATTTGGAGCGACTAATTACACCACACATAAGAGTGAAAATCGTGCCAGTGGGACCAGGAGTGACTTCAGTTTCATTTTGATCTGAGTCTTTAATGATCAAATTTAATGTTTTATGAGCGTAAATCGTGCCAGTCGAAAGGGAGTGAATAGTCACTCCGAAGAATTTGGAGAATGCATCGATTATCCCTGGATTCTTGAACCCAATCGCAATCATTGTTAACAAAAGTCTCTCAGGATCTTCCCAAAGGGTCAATTCACAGTCTAAGTTCGTAGTCTATACAACGTACATAGATTTTGAATTGATAATAAATTCCTACAAAATACCCTCAAATTCACGAATAGCTCTATAAAAATGTGATGTTCAAATGTGGGCTTCTATGTCGAAAGATATACGCGACTCCGTAAATCTTGGAGAAATACGCGAGGTATACATTTTCGCGAAAAACGTCTTCCTCGCTTTGGACATTTAAGGTAAAAGAGAAAACGTGTTCCTCTCCATGAAAATGCGATATTCCATAGAAAAAGCAATCGGTACTGTCTCACCATCGCTTCAACGATATTGTTATACACCGTCTCAGCTAAATTTTCAGGATAATCGGATCCTGATTACTATCTGAATTTTAATGTACAGACACAGTCTTCGTTGATCCTAAGTCTGAACCTGGGTACAGGGTCGAAATTAATTTTACATGATCCTGGGTCTAATCGCGCCACCAACAAACAAGTTTCGGTTAAATTATTCACAATTTTCGTCTCAACTATTCTCCTTTACTCGATATTTCACAAACCTGCGGATTAGTTTGACTTTTCGTTGCAATTCGACGTCGAATTTGTTCGGGAAAATTGGTTCAAGGGTAAAACGAATCGGAAGAGTAGACATGCTTTGGAAATGTGACACCGAGGGTAACCCTGACGGGTCTCGTCGCCATGGTAACTTCTACCTTACACAATTATATTCCTGATAATCTTCTTGTGCCAACATCCACGTGACCATATTTATACTCAACGACCCCTCCACTAAATATGCAAGAGCATCCGTCTCTACGTGTATCGAATAACTATGGGTCATAGTTTAACTAACGGCGGTCGACGATGAATATCAACAACTACAAAGTGACGGTTCTCTGACAGCTCAGGTCATCGTCAATTAGCCAAATTTCACTAATGGGAGAAAAAAAAATTGTTAAAATTTCTCTAACATTTGATGAGAGTTTTAATGAGGCCATTCTCGATCGCCGAGTGTCCTTTGAAGATGACGGAGGTTCCAGGCTTTTGCTTCTGACGAGTGCTAACGAATCCTTTACAATTCAAAGAAACGCTTTCATTAAATTGTCGGATGACGACAAAAACTAAAGTGAATCAATTGTGAGAGTATATGTGATAAAGCTGTCCGTATTTTCACACAAACGTTATCATCCAGGTTCATCGCTCGTTCCTTCGAAACATGATCCACATAGCGGGCCTTAATTCGTGCTGCAACAAATTTTGGGACCCGACTTCCATGGGTCAAAGCTATACTAGTTTGCGCAGAACTTCTTTCCCCTGTAGAAAAGTACCATTCGATGTCCGACTTTATTATTGTGAACTATTGAAAACTGTTCAAATTCAATAGCGCTCAGTGATAAATTTGTAAATCACTCGTTCGAAGGTTTTTGTTAACGAGAATCTGATAGAAACTGTGTAGACAAATGTCCAGAGACGACCATGTAACTAGTATTGCTGTGTAGCGTGATTGCAATTTACAATAGCGTCGACCGCAGGACGACGTAGACCCTCGTCGGTGGCGCGGAAATGTGTTTCCTGAGGTACATCGCTATTGTTATTATATACCGAGTTACATTTCCCCCGGACCGTTTCATTGATTAGTTTCCTTTTTCCTAATTGAGAGGTATCGTCTGCCTATATAATTTCTGAATCGCTAAGTGCCGATATTAATATTCAAAACTCGGTTATAGGTACTCCGAGTTTACCAAGATCAACAATATTCCAAGTGGAAACTCGTTAGAGTCTCGCCAGCAACGTTCCGCAAGATTCACGACTCCTCTCGATGAAAAAGGTTCAACCACTAAGTGGTTTTCGAGTAGCCAATTCAAATCTCATACCTAATTGACATTACTTTCGGAATTGAATTCCAAAAGTTCGACTTCACAGAGGAATAAGTAAACTCGAACCGGTGCAGACTGCAGTCAACTTTTTATTCCCGACGTAACGATCAACCTGCGATTCTCATTTGCATCTGCTGCACGGATTGCACGGAATTAAATCGGGAGTATCGATTTCGACGTTTGACATGGTCTGAAATGCAGATGCATGGAGATGAGGCAATAAAGATTATGCGGCACTTAGTCTCGACGATTCTCATTTCCGTATTCACCCGTCATCGTCAGCGCGGTGCCTAGGATCGTCTGCTTTCAACGGGGGATTCAGACCTGCTGCGTCTTACATCCGGATCAACGTTTCTCCGAGTCGATTCATATGCATTAATTAGAGTAGTTTCTTAGCCGTGACGGAATTTCCACCCTCGGTGATATTGAAATACTCGGGCGATTCGTACCACCTGGTGCATCGACGGTTGTTATAAATCACTCGTTCCCTCATAGAATTAACGAACGATCGTTAAAATTAAGTTTTAAGATGCGGGTAGATTCGCTGATCAAATTATAGGGTCTGAATCGCGGTCGATTTAATATTCTTCTCGTTCGTCGAGTATTGGTAAGAGACGGACTATGAGTAGTCCGTGCACGTAACTCCGGATCGTTGAAGGGGGTACGAAATGTGAAGACTTGGATAAAAGCGCGGTAGGAACAAAAAAAAATATATATAAACGTACAACCTGCAGACTGATTAAAATAGCGGAAGATCATTAATTGAGGGCATCATAAATCTGTGGGAATAAGCAAATCCGAAAGGAGTCGATAGAACTTGCGAGCCTACCGAAAATCTACAATCTCTTTTCTCACTCTTTATCGCCAGTCATAAATTGAAAGTGATCGTGAAAGTTATGTAGATCTGGATCTCGTCGAATCAGAATTCCGAGGAGCTGATGTATAAACGAGAGAAAAAAATACCGATTACCATACTTCTCAAACTTTTTTATTCGATAGAACTTTCTTGACGGTAGAAATTGAAACTGACACTGAATTCTGATAAACTTTTGGAACCGGGTTCCCCGGGTCATGGAATTTCCACTTGGTAAATTCTGGTTCGCCATGCTGCACGGTCGCGGATAGGTACTTTTGAAAATGTCTGGTGCATCCGAAAGATCTTTTTGCCTGCTTAGGACGCAAGAATACTGATCATGCGGAATGGAATATCAACTTTGAAACTACTGGAAATTGGAATTTCTTCACGCAGAAGCATCCGGGCCCTTTGAACTTTTGAAGCATTCATTCACTCTAGATTGATAATTTTCTTGCCAATTTTGAAGGTACGTCGGGAGATTGATTATATCTTCCCAGAAATAACCGCGACCTTGTTCGGGTCAGGAAACACCCGCCGGCGGCGGTACGTCAGTACGGAATAATTTTCGCTCACGTATACATCCGCAAGAATCGATTCAATTTCACTCCATACTCGATAGCATATCAGCTTGAATATCGCCCTTGATGGCTAGCCTTCGATCCTAATTTACGATTATTATTTTTATCCATTATAAGATTTATCGACCCCTCTGTCCTCTCAGAGGTCGACGATTCTTCTCACGTCATATTTTACTACGTCTTTAGATTATATTTTATGTCGGCCGAACTACCCCCGAGGGGTTGGAGAGACGGCAGTCTGCGAATTTTACGATAACCATTAACTAATCACATAGTTAAGCTCGTCCGGTCGATATTATACAATTTTCGTGCACGTGAAACGTCTGCGATGTAATGCGATGTAATGCTGCAGAATTCTATCAGAAGAAGAATTTAAATTTTTCGAGTGCTCGGAGAGATGGGGAAAAGAAAAGAAAAATGAAATGCATAAATCGAATGAGTCCTGACAGTATCCAATGCACTTATGTATTCGCACCCCTCCGAATGAACGAATGGTCGAAGGAAGTCTGTCTTTATGAGAGACTCTCGTGAAATTATTATCCTCACCGGAATTCAATGTAGCAAGAATACCGATTTTGTGGATTGTGGAATTTCGCAGTAAGATGAGAAAAAACGACAACGGGCCAAAGAATGCGCGGGTTTCGAGGCCATAGAATTTCAATTATTTCCAGCAAACAAACGCGGATGCAATTGAACCCCTGCATCCAGGTGGTTCGCAGTTTTGTTTGAACGATTGTTCCTGGTCCCGAGGGAGATTTCTCGCCACGTTATCAGAAGTGTGTATCGGTGTCGATGTGGAAAAAAAAACATACGGATGACGCAATGAAAGGTATACATCGCGTGGTTGGAAACGTGACCATCTGACAAATGTCTATCTCGCACTGAAAAATGACGGGATACTCCGGAGGGTCCTTGTCCGGGCGCCGGGTGCCTGATAATCGCGGCATCAATTCATATCCCGGATGCTTTCAGGATCATCGCACAGAATGCTTTTTCACTATTCAAATTCTGGGGATTTTTCATTCTTTGTCCCTCAGTTTGTGCTTTTATCGCTTCCTCTGCTTCATTAAACGGAAAAAAAAAATGAATCAACATTCGTCTTTCACACATACGAAAGCGAGGCTATATTCTCAGAAGGGCGATTACCGTTACAGAAAAACTGGTCCGTTTCACAACGAAAATTACGAACATATCCGTAACGTGAAACCTAGTGCATGTTACTGCGACCCGGAAAACGGCACCCCAGAGAGATTTTCTACTCCGAAATTCTCAAGTTCAAACCGAAAGGCCGAGATACCAAGCTCACCCGGAAACTCTTAATCTTGGGGAACTGGAGGTAAAACCTGAGGCAGGAGACTCCGTTAAAAAATGTACATGAACCGAGGGACTGTTCACTTCTCAAGTCCTCGAAATCCTTTGGAAGCTCTGGACGTCACTTGAAATCTCTGAAAGTTTAATTACCGTCACGTCGAGCGATAGTCTCGAACGATTCTCTGGAGGTCTGTTGGAAAAAAAGGAGTTCTTTATCATATAATTGGCTAGTGGACCTTGAAATCCTTTGGAATTCTCTCAAAGTCCTCAAAAGTCTTTGAAACTCTTTCGAAGTCGGAAAGCGACCGAACACCTAAAATTGAAGTGAACAGTCCTGGAGGGACGTGGTTTTCATAAGCTTATTTCCGTATCACAAAGCTGCAAACTTATTTTAGAAATATTGATATCGGTGAAGTTGAGCATTTACTCGATCTTGACTGAAGGACTGATAAGCATCGCAATGGTTTGATGAGGCTCCTAAAATTCCGTTATTGCCAAGATTAGACCGGCTTTTCTGAGCGGAAAACGTTCAGCCTCAAACCGCGATGACTTCACAAGATTGTGACAAAATCTTCCTTCCATCTTCCTCTAGGACATAAAATCGAAATCGCGGCTCTTGATATTGAAAAAAGTACCAATCAACTGTGTCTCTCGGTATTTTGATGAATGAGAAAATCGTATCCAAAAATAGAATCAGAATTGTTGAATGAAGCGACCGAGGTCGTATAGCTCGACTCGGCTTCTCCATTCTCCGGTCTGCCCGGGTCTAGGAACTCCTTGAAAGAAGGTACCTCGTCTTACCTGTTTTTCCTGAGCTCCTAGATCCGTGTAAATCTGAACCCAGGGTGATATGCATACGGGAATAAGCCGCGTATATCGTCGTGCGTGTGGTAACAGAAGCCTACAAAGCTGCTTTAGCGCACGGGGCATAAGTAAGCCATAAGCAATGGTCCCACAAACGGGGTCTGGGAGGGTTGAAGCTTGTGAGAACAGGGGTTGGTTCAGTATTGACCCAGTTGGCGGTGCAAACTACGTACGGAAGCTTTGCAGGGTACGAGGTACTAGGTGTGGGCGGGATGGGCTGAGAGGGAAGAAACGCGGGAGCGCTGGCGCACAGCGTCCCGACGCCGTCATCAGCGTCGACGGCGCGCGTCGCTCCTGTCATAGGAGCGAGAGGAGTCCTCAGGAGCACGAGGTCGTAGGTCATAGTGAATCGGTCCTTCACAATCGCTCGACGAACGCTCAGTATAAGTTATATACGGTTTTCAAACGCTGCGCGATGTTCAAAGTTTTTCAATATCGAGAGTGATTAATAATTACCCAATTAGGAGGTGAGTGACGTTTCCTTTTTCACTCGACTTTTTTTTCCAAGGATGCTGTTTCTTTTTTCCTCGTGTTTCGAATGGGGAAAAAAAACATAATCATTTTTACCTTCGGCGTTCGTGGCGAGGATCGTGCGAGCGTAACAAGTGGCCTCGTCATTTTTACACTCAAGCGACAGGTTGATTTGAATTTTTATTCAATGAGGAAATTCTCGCTGACTGTCTTACAGGATTATTGAATTTACTCTGGCTCAGCAAACTACGTATTTGAATTTCGCGCGAGTTACATCCTATTTGCTCGAACAACTCTTGATTCAACTTTGATTAGTACTTCATTCAATTGCACTAAAACGTTGATCTCACTTCACAGATTGCTTCTAACGGTGTAACTAATCTAAGAATTCGAAATTCGGAACAAATGTCTAAAATGCAAGGTAAAAAAAGGGACAATCTATAATTTTTTTCAAGGAAAATTATTTCGAGATAATGAAAGGTGTTAATTTCTACTTTTCAGAGAAATTTACACTCTTTACTAATTTGTAAGATATTGTCTTAAAATTATGTCGAAAAGGTTTTATGTCGAATGGTTTTAAATTTCTGTCATAAACTGTCATAAAATCATCGCTGACTCGCAGGATTTATCAAAAAAGACACAGAAGAGGTCATTTTTGTACAAAAAACTACTTTATTGTAATTTGTTGAATTTTCACACTCCGCAAAGACGCAAACTAGTTTATCTCAATCAAATATGGATTGAAATCGACGTTCCGGTTTTTCTTTCGTCCATTGACAGATAGGAGTTCGACCACTTCGTAAAAAGTTATCGTTCTGCTAGTGCAGCTAGGAGCACGATTCCGTCTGTCAATTGGATTGGTCAACTGGCCGTGGAACTTTTGATGTACCCTGAACTCCGGACAATTTGAATAAAGTTTAAATTCCGTATGGACGACAAAGTCTTCGCGACACTTCTATTGTTTGCAAATTGTATGAGCGCGTACTTCGCCGACGGATGTTCGTCCGTTCATACAATCCACTAGGGTTTTTGACCGAAGAACGAATATTCATTCTTTTAGTTCTGTTATGAATGTATATTTATACACTAACAAAATATATATATTTTATATCATCTTCCCGAGGCCATTATAGCGTCGGCTTCACCGATTTTCATGCATATGAAAGATAAGAAGAAGGAGTATAATATATTGTCTCATATTTCGTTATCGATATTCTTACAACGTTCTGCTTCTGCTTCCTGTTCTCGATGCAGTTTCTTCATCGATACAATATCAGACTTTAAAATATGACGGTACAATTTGCAATTTAATGTAGTTCATACCACGATATGAATATTTTTGTAACACCGGCACTAGCATCTTCACAACTTTCGTACTATTTCCATATTCAAACTTACAAGCTAAACATGGTTAGTTTACATTCGAAAACTTCGAGGCGCAGCCACTGGTCGCATGCATCGATTCCACTGTAGCTGATCAAAAGTTTTGAATGGCTTTTGTTACAAAAAACAATTCGCAAAGTTATCGAAATCCATATCGCTTTGTGTTTCGACGAAGGTTTGATATTCCGTTGAGTTTCTTTACTCGGGGATGAACCCATCGCCGAAATCGAACCCTGGGTCACGTTTTATGGATCTTCGTGTCTGTTCACAATTCAGGCCTCGTAATTGACCATTGGACAATTATCACCGCGTGTTGGGTATTCTCATCGGAGTCGTAAGGCGATTCGTAATTGGAGGGTTTTCCTCGCCGTCGTGTTTGACACACTTCAATTCCGAGTTTCATGTCGACATTAGACTATCGCGAAATCGCAAATTCCAGTTTAAAGACCGTCTATTCTGCGAGGTTTGAAACATCGAGGTATCGTATCGGGTAAATTTGATCTGAAACTGAACGCTCAACTTCATCCCCTGGCTCCACGACGCTTCACTGCAAATAGCTCGGATTCAGAAGAGGATTCCTCCTCATTGTGCAGAGTCGTCGAATTCATTCAAAAATCTAGTCGAATAGAGTCGGGGTACGAAATCGAAAAAAGCTTTTCGCCGTTTGTAGTAGTGCTCGATTTTTTTTCTCGATACGTTTTTGCACACTGAGGCCTACAATTACTGTCACTGAAAATTTTCATCCAGAAACTTCATCGTTTCAATTAGAACTTGAAAGCATGAGTAAATTGACATTAGTCAAGTTAGTTATGCGATTGCACAACGAGTACAGTTGACCTGTTTGGAAATTACATTCATACCATAACGTCGGGTGGGTAGGAAGTGGGTAGTAGACAGTTGGCATAGTACCTGGGTAAATTGTCATTAGATTCTGCTTTTGATTGCGATTAGTTCGTGCATATAATGTACTCAACGCTGAACTAAAATGCTCCTCTGAAATGCTCCAAAGTTATCTGAATTCTCATCACCAACTCCGCACGTGACATTGCTGAAATTCTAAACGCCATTTCCTACCCATAGATTCTCGCTTTCTAAAGTTCCCACAAATTCTTGGAGCCATTGGCTAACTACTCGTTCTAAAATTTTCAAAAAAATAAAAACACGGAATGGAATGAAAGACGAGACGAAGGAGAAAAGACGAACCAGAAGATCCTTGTGCAGTGATTCAGGGATGAAAATTGAATGCAGCAGATATCGGAGTTCAAAGGCATAGAGAAAGTGGTAAAAGTAGAATTTGGTTTTTACCTGACAGACACGTGAAAGCACTGCAAATGTCTTCGCCAATAAAATCAATCTGGCTTTTCCCTGTTGGATTTGAAGTGTCGGAAACGGTCGGAATAAAGCTGAGCTTTGATATTGCACAGTCGCTCTGATCTCTTAGACTTTTTCAGTTACGTCAGAGAATTTTCATTTGAACTTCGTTTTCCTGAAAATATCCTGTTGCTTCCATCTCATTTGGCACTTGGTGGGACGAACTGAGATAAATATCTGAAGGATTTTCCCATCTTGATTTACCTCGTGACCTCAGGGGCGCTCAGAGTCTAACGATATCTAAAACCTTCGAACCTCTTGAGATCTCTGTATCTGCCAGACACACCGCAAACTCCGAGGAACGTTTTTCCTCAAAGTGAAATTTATCGAACCCCAAACTACCCGGGTACGTAACTATAGGAACCGAGGTGGTCACATATACATTCGCTTTATGCCATTAAAGAGAGCAGTAAAAAACTTTTCACCATCCAAGTTGCCTGAGGAATATACTTCCTGCGAAATTGTGCAGCAGGGAATTCGCAGATACTTTTTACCGCTTTATTCTACCTCGTCTTCTGCTAGGTATTTTCATCATTTGCGTCTCCGTTTCGAAACATGCTTCTCTTGTCTTCGGAATACAAAAACTTTGTTAATAATTGAGGAGAAGCGAATCGACAATTTGAGCTTCATTTTGAGAGACAAAATTTGTGATTTATCTTAAAAAATTGTCATCTTCACGTGGCGATGAAGCAGAGCTTGCGAAGAGGCTGTATCATTATTATCTTACTTTTGATAGCAGGGTTATCGGAACTGACCTTTTGTTTTCGAAAAACAGTCAAAAAGGTCTCTGAAAAATAACCAAAAAAGTTAAACTTGATATGAAGTTCGATTTTTTGGCCAAACTTCGATTAGCAAAAAACAAAATAGGACTTTGGAACCTTCGAAGGTTCCATTACGAGTGAAATTACATCTCGTCCTGTTTTTTTGCTCCAACTATGGGTACTGTTATTATTACCGCTTTTCGCAAGCTCTACTTCCGCGCCATCTGAAGGCCAGAAATTTTTAAATGAAGTTCAAGTCGCGTACTTTGAAGTCCCATTTGTATTCTTTTTTACCACTCACGACGAAGTTATTACATTTTCGTGTGCAGTTTTTTGTTACTTATCTAGACACAATTTTCGTTCAAGACGAATACCAATTCCACTAGAGTGCCATAAAATTTCGTTAAACCCGTTAAGAAAGGTTTTTCGTGTCTATAATATCACAGGAAATTGGTTACTTCAGGGAGCCGTACACAGGGTCTCGGTCTCATGGGGCTTAACTATACCGTACTGTCATAGGACCCGGCTTATGTCTGCGGATTCTTTATCCTCATGTTTATTAATAATTCCATCATTTTCTGAACAGTGAAAAGATTAATTTCAAGAAAGGAAGAAAATATAAGACACGAGAAACAATATCTAATTCGGGGTGGGGAAAAAAAAAAACTTTCGAATTAAGGAACTTTCCTCTAAGACGGTTACAATTAAGATAAGATTCAGAACAGCTACACGCCAACTCGGCATTTTGTTATAATCCACGTATCCCGCCTCGGGGTGCTTAGTAAGTACGATTCCGTGTCGCCCTCTCAAGACAGTTGGCGATAAGCAAAAAAAATGTGAGAAAAATGTCGTCCATCTATCAACCTTTGTTTGGTATGTATATCCGAGGGAAATCGTCGCGTTTATCGTTTGCACAGCTCGTTGAACAAACTTTTTATATTATTTCCAATGGGATAACCTGAAAACGTGAGGGAAAATTATTGGACTCGAGAGTTTATTCCACCTTCGCTATTATAATCAGAAAACTTTTGCTGAACGACAACCAAGATAATTGGCAGTGATAAGAGATAAAAAAAAGTTCACGATACACTTTGTGATAATTTTTTTTTGTTAACTCTGGAATCGGTTTTCCCAACAAATTTTGTACTCGTGTGCATTTTTCAAAGTCATCCTTCTTCCGAATATTCTCTTGTATAAATGTGGTTCACGCGAAACGTTACTATTGGAATATTATGCAAAGCGTACCACTTCTGCTAAGGTCTTCTATGCGTATTACCATATACGAGTTTTACCTCTGGTCCGCGCAGTGTTTTAAACATTAAAAAAAGGGGTACGTGGTAAAACTAAGTTTTTTTTTGCCAGGAGTCCAAAGGCCAGACGACCTGGAGGTTTTTACACAGCGCAGGATACGTGCTTTATATAAAAACAAAAAACGCGATGAACCCCGAAGCTACAAATTGTCGCCATGGTACCCTGGCATTTATCCCACCAGCTGGAGAAGGTGACGAGCTTGTCTCCAGAATTTATGACGCAGATTTCTGGGAGTATGGGTAAACATTATGGTCCGTCTAAATAAACGCTGTTGCAGCTGGGAAAATTCTCACTGGATCTTAGGCCCGAGGATTGAATTAAAAAGTAAGGATAGCAGTCAAGTTCAGAGAGCGAGGGCTCGAATTACCCTTGGAATATAAAAAGCTCTCTGATGGGTGAAAATTTCTCGAGTATTTCATACCGACGTACAGCATCGTGTGCAGCCTGCCCAGACTGAAAAATACGAGTTACAACTTTCCTCCAAGTAATTGGCCAGTTAATAATAAAGCTAGTGTACCTACAGAGAACCTGGTGGAATTTTCCGTTCTCGTCTCGACTTTCTGAAAATAATTGAGACAGACAAAGACCAAGAATATTGCAGTCACCAAGCAAAAATAAAATACGAAAGTGGCAACAATGTACGAAAAAACGAGAAAGAAAGCTTTTTTCAGTCTAAGGAACGCCAGCGAGCTTTTGATAGTAACTAATCGCGCCATTATGCTGAAAGAATAACCAGAACCCTGGATTGGGTTTCATTATTACGTATTTTGGTAGCTCACGAAAAAATAATCAGAACGTATTTCCTTCCTTTTCAATTGAAACACTGTAAACAATAGTGGAAACACTGAAATTTGATTTCCAAAATTTCAATTTTTCTACAGTGTACGCTTAAAAAAATTGTGAGAAAAGTTCTGGTAATATAAGCTTGTAGGTATGAGTAGAAGCTAAGCAAATTTTTCCCCTGCTGTATATATCAGCACAACAAATTTTACCTAGGGGTGGTTGAACAGGTGGCCATTCGCGCAATCAAATAGAATGTTGGGTACTTGCCAACGTGGGATTGTGCTTTTTTTCGTCCCTAATAGTTTGAAAATGGGCTTTATTCCCTAGTGCTAAGGGGATTTGAGATTTCTCTTTCGACTACAAGTCCGGTTTCTTTCGGCTGCGACCCTTTCTAACTCGGTTTCATTCCAATCAGACTTCCAGTCCCAGGCGACGTTACGTCCTTCAGTTACGATTGAAAAAGGACATTTCCTTGTTCTTGAGACAGGTGTGCGAGGAAAGATTTTACGAATCGAATTTTATTTTGTTCGGAGAGTAGAGTAGAGTAGAGCAGAGGCGAGAGTATTTATCGCATCCTGCAGGAAGCTCCCCGAGGACCACAGGCATGAGAAATACAAAAAGGAAATAAATGATACAGCGAGTGCGCATTAAGCAATAAAAGGACATAAATAAATATAATAAAATAATGAGAGAGACGAAGAGAAAGAAGAAAAATAATTTTATCCCCAAGCAAATCCATTCACTTGACGGAATTTACTCAACGCAAGAAAAAAAGAACCAATATATTTGATAGGTTGTACAAATAATCCATTTACTTGGTGTTATAAGATACAATTTTTTTCGTGTAAGAGCTTCCAAAGGACCTCTTACACCCAACTGAACTATGTCACGAAGAATAATAAAAAATGTCTGCTCATTATTCGCCCCTGGCTAAACACGCCACATTCAAATTTAAATTTTTTTGTCACCCTTTTCAAGCAGAGAATACCAGATGCGTGCATGGCAGGGCGAAATAGTGTCGACGGGACACCGTGAATATAAGTTGTTTCGTAATTTAATAAAAGTGTTACATGCCGGTGCGACCGTAATTTGGAGAGGGCATCAGTCCACGTATTCTTTAAATTGCTCATTTTCATGACAGTTTCAAGGTGACTTCAAATTCTTGTATTTCACAATTTTGGTTTCAAAAACGCTTTCCGAAAATATTCATGCTCTTTTGGATCAAAAATGGTGTCACAATCTTCCAAAATTATCTTCCAAACAGGAGAAACAATTTTCCAAGAACCGGCAATAATTTACTTTTGGGACACTGGTTACCCTGTACTGTGTTAAAGTATTTTTGGAAATGTCCTAAATTTCTTCAGGTCAATGTATCCCCTTTAAGGTAGAATAAATTCAATTCTAGTTTCGATCTTAGCCGTGGGCGATTGAGCAGATTGTGTAGCTGCTATACACCCCATTCTCAGTTTGATTTAATCTCATGTTCCAGTCCGAAACAGTACTTACTCAAGAAGAATACAGCGTCAGATAAGATCCAACATGGACCGAATACGAATTGTTGATAATTTTCTGCCACCGTTTCTCACTGTTAGTTCTGCTGAAAAGTTTCCGATGGAAAAATCCAAAGTATCAATACAGATGTACCTAAGTTGTATGACAACCGGACGTGTTTTGTATAAGAAAACAGTGATCGCGAAAATACGTGAATAAAATTCTCGAGTATAATATAAGTTTCAAAGCTCTCAGAGTTTTGAATCCTTTTTTGTTTCTTGATCCCCGCTGTTTTCACCTTTTCTTTTAGCCTGTATATAAGCAATTTAAATTCATCTCTGTGTCTCCGCGGGTCATATAGTCAGAGCTTTATTCTTCCAGAAACACTAGCCCCCCGGTATTGGCGAAGTTTTAATAACGTGTTTTTTGCGATAAAAGAGGTATTAAGCGACTCTTTGTCATACTCAACGGATCCGCGGATGGCGCAAAAAAGGGGGTGAATTTAATCAAAGAAACAACCATAATTCCTTTCGGAGGAAGACAAAAATTACACAAACCTTTCACGTAGTTGGAGCATGAAGAAAAAAATCAGGACTTCTCTCCATCGTGTTAATGTGAAAAAGAAAAATGGCTGTAAGCATGTAGCCATAGAATAGAATATCTCACTGTCAGCTCGTTTAACGTGGTTCAATTATATACAAAATATGGAATTCCGGATGCAAAGTTTGTAGAACAACTATCTGCAGTTGAAACTAACGGTTTGAGTACCCAGAATTTAATCAAGGAGAGGTCAGGAACGTGGTAGAACCGAGGGGTGAATCACGAGGGAGATCTGGTGTACAGAGAGTAGGAAATGTTGGGAGATATTGGGAGATATTAGGAGATATTGGAAGATATTGGGAAATTTTTGGAGATATATTGAAAATTATATCAGGAGA